>CAHIKZ030000760.1:1087500-1195000 GCA_903632075.3 Acanthosepion pharaonis
GGCTCTAAGTGCCAAAAGATAATGTAACAATGTTATTTCCGGTGTCATATATCGGACATTTTTATATAAATATATATCCCATTCTAATGCTTGTGTGTTCCTTTTGATTTTTACTCTGCCCCCATATGGCTTTTGAAACATGGTGTTATTTAATTTCTATATTTGAATATAAGCACTCTTATATACATTAGAAAAAATATACAAACCATATATATATATATATATATATAGCACGTCAAGGTTTAATGACGGTTTCGTGTAGGATACAAGTTCGATTCCTGTCGGAGGATAAATATTTTCTATGAAAATTTCTCGGACGTTCAGGCCGGTAAATGTTAATACTGTTAATTATAAACAGACCATTTACTTAAAAATTTGTGTCTATATAAATAACATATACCAATATAAAATATACTAAAATAATTGTTGGACTTTGTCTATTTCGTAGTATATATATATATATATATATATATATATATATATATATATATATATATATATATATATATATAAAAAGAAGAGAGAAACCGCAAAAGTCTTTGGCTGTAATGTGGATTTTTTTAAAATATATGTTATGGGAAATAAAGAATAATATATATTTTAAAAAATCCACATTACAAACAAAAAAACGTTTATGGTTTCTTTTTTAATATATATATATATATATATATATATATATATAAAAAGCTTAAACACTAATATTTTATTATATCCTTACTCTGTCCTGGACATTGAGTTCTACCTGGATTCTATCCTCTTGGAATTTTTATTCAAAAAATATACATGTATGGGTATTTATATATTTTGCATATGTATGTGTATATTTACCACTAATATTTTATATATATATATATATATATATATTAATGTTGTAAAGTAAAGAATACAACCCTGGTAACTCGTCCAATATTGTAAAGAAGGGTTCTATGGTATGAGGATAGTAGTAGCTAAATAACAGTCAGCCAGTTCACTACCACGCTCGCGACAGGTTTTTCGAACTCTCTTCTTCTGGCAGAGAGGAACGAAAACGAGTCTATGTCTATGGGAAGAGTCTCGTCTGTGGAGGTAGAGAAACCCGACCCTGTGTTTGCGGGGACTAGGGGTAATTTTTGCCCGAGTCTACGGGCTCGGATTCACCCCACTTAAAAAACCGGCCTTGTGCAACATCCTGCACTGTTGGTAGGTTAATAAATAACAGCTAAATCGCAGTCAGACAATTCGCTGCCAGACTCACAGCACGCGTGTCGAACTCTCTGCCTTCAGGCAGAGAGGAGCCCAGACGAGGCTATGCCAAAGCGCAGAATATTGTCTCTGGAGGTAGACAAACCCGACCCTGCGTATGTGGTGTCTTCGGTGAATTTTTGCCTGAGACTACGGGCTCGGATTTGCCACACTTAAATATCGGCCTTGTACCACATCCTGCTTTGTGGGAAGGTTGGTAACTACCGAGCTAAATCGCAGTCAGGCAGTCCGCTGCTAGGCTCGCGACAGGCTAGTCGAACTCTCTGCTTTCGGACCCAGTCGAGGCCATGCCAAACCACAGAGACTCGTCTGTGTATGCGGGGTCTACGAGTAAATGTTGTCCGAGCCTACTAGCTCGGATTCGCCCTACTTTAAAATCGACCTTGTGCTACATCCTGCCTTCTGGGGAGATTTGGGTAAATAACAGCTAAATTGCAGTCTGCCCAAGAATCGCGACAAGACACGACCTCTATCTTTGGGCAGAGGGTAACAAGACATTCGTCCAGACTCACTCGAGACTGTATCTTTGGATTGAGATTCGTCTGAGAAAAACAGATCAGTACTGTACCCGAGCCAGCTTGTGCGGCAGCTAGATAAATTTTGGCTAGTGGCCCCGGTGGAAACGCTCAGGCTCCCCACATAAAACTTGACCTTGTGTCGCATCTAGTCCGCAGTGGGGCGATCGGTAAATACCAGTCGAATCGGAGTAAGTCCCAGGCTCTCGACAAGAGAAAGCTTGACCTCTATCTTCGGGCAGAGAGGTACAAGATATCTAACTTCGGTCGAATGGTGACTCGGTCGGTGATCTGTCTTCGGATAGAGACTCCGAGGAAAAACTGACAAGTTCGAAATGTTCGAGTTGCGCACAATTATCCCGACCTTGTGCCATAACTCATTTCGGTGGTGGGACTAAGTAGATACCAGTCACATCGGAGACAGGCAGAGGGTGACTCAGTCGGGTCTTTGGATAAATACTCAGCTGAGAAAAACGGACAAGTAATCTCTCCTAGCCAGCTTTCGCGGGTCCTGGGTAAATTTTGAAATTATCCGGGTGAAACGCTTGGGTTGCCCACAATAATCCAGACCTTATATCACACCTCATCTCATCGGGGAGACTGAGTAGGTACCAATCGTATTGGTGCCAGTCTTCATAATAAATGTACAGCTGTTATGGCAATAGCCCAAGCATTACGTATAGAGAATACATTAACGAGTTACGTTATACCAAGTACGAGTGTGTGTTATAGCAATAACCTTACAATAGGAAGTTATAATATTTTTATTTCTTGAGAAAGTTAATTGTCTGATTTCTATACACTTTACGAATTAATGTAACCATCTGTATCAGTTTTATTTCTAATGCCTACGATCTGTTTCAGACAACATCCTGTCACGAGCCATTTCTAAATTTTTTTTCTTTTTCGCTTAGTTTGAATTTAACGTAGATCATTTTCGACTGGTTGATGAAGGTAAAGCACTGAAGCCTATTTTTGTCTCTGAAAAACAGGAGGTATTTTGCTTTTGAAATCAAATTAATCGTTCAGTCGCCAGTAATTTACAATCGACCGACGAGACGCATTGATATGCAATTGTGCAGAGATTTTTGACATATTTTTTATTTAATATCATAAAATAAATAATATTCAGCTCTACTGTATATTAAGGAGGCACGGTGGAGTAATGGATAGCGGCTTGGATTGAGGAATCGGAGAGCCGAGTTCGAATTCCAGTCGAATCCATTACATTCACTTACTAACACCTTTGGGAAAGGTGTGAATCCTCTTCTTCTCCCTCCAGCTATGGGTAAATAGCAGGACAGACTGGGTTCTATAGCCTTGGATGGCAACTAGTCTAGGAGAAGGAAAACTCTGAATTCAAACCTGCTCTTAGAAAAAATCCAAGGAGCGTCTGCATCGGCAACCGGCGGCTTCTGGTCCTTCCTGTCTCTGCGTCTGTGGGAACCCCGCGGCAAGCAAGAACGTTATTCGAGTAGGCCTGTGTACCCTACTTCTGTAATTTATCCCAAGAATCTTCTTCTCATAACAGGAAGAAGCCGGCTCAATCCGCCCAGGGTGAATGCCGCATCAATACAATAACAATAATACTACTCTATATTGAGCCCTCTTTATATTAAATGTTACAAACGTTGGAATTATACTCTGTTCGTTTTCATGTTACCCGGATATATATATATATATATATATATATAGTCAGGCAATTCGCTGCCAGACTCACGTGTCGAACTCTCTGCCTGAAGGCAGAGAGGAGCCCAGACGAGGCTATGCCAAAGCGCAGAATATTGTCCCTGGAGGTGAACAAACCCGACACTGCGTATGCGGTCTCTACGGGGAATTTTTGCCCGAGACTACGGGCTCGGATTTGCCACACTTAAATATCAGCTTTGTACCACATCCTGCTTTGTGGGAAGGTTGGTAACTACCGAGCTAAATCGCAGTCAGGCAGTCCGCTGCTAGGCTCGCGACAGGCTAGTCGAACTGTCTGCTTTCGGACAGAGAGGAACCCAGTTGAGGCCATGCCAAACCACAGAGACTCGTGTGTGTATGCGGGGTCTACGGGTAAATGTTGTCCGATCCATGTGTGTGTGTGTGTGTAACTGGCCACTCGTATTCGAGGATACCCGTCTACTAGAGCTGTTAGCCAATCCCTATTGCAGACGATTGCTCAGATATATATATATACCGGATGTAACAGCGATTTCGTCTGAAATTGATATAAATCGTTAACATTTCTGTTTTCTCATTTGCTTCCCATTGATTTAATTAGTTTTCAGTCAATTCCTGGTTTATTTCTCATCATTTTATAAACTATATTTCGAGTCAGATAGAAAAAAATGTTAATTAAATATCTGTTGTAGCATACCTACGGACAATAATGGATATGTCTTTATTCACATAAATGCAGTAGTAAATACTGTATGTTGGTCTGCAGTTGGTGAGTCGTCTCTAGTTGTGATGGTCAAACACTCTGCCTCCGGCCAGAGAGGATCCCCAGACATGTCGAAGAGCAGAGTCTCGTCTCGAGAAACAGCTACCTGACTCTGTTTTATACGGGGTCTACGGGGAATTTTTGGCCGAGCCTACGGTCTCGGATAAGCCACATTAAATTCGGCTTTGTGCCACATCTGACCGCGTGGGGTGGTTGGTAGATATCCTGCAGTTGGAGATTCGTTTCCAACTATGCTGGTGAAACAATCTACCACCGGGCAGGGAGAATCCCCAAACGAGGCTATCGTCTCAGGAAACAGCTACCCAATCCCGTTTTAGACTGGGCCTACAGGAATTTATCGCCGACCCTACGGGCTTGGAAACCCCTCATTAAAATTCGACCTTGTGCCACATCTGACAGCGTGGGGCGGTTGTTAGATATCCTGCAGTTGGAGATTCATTGTGGAATTCACTTGACTCACTTCTAGCAGTTGACTCCTTCTACGCGCCGCTGGCGAATCTTATACTTGTTGTTCGTGTCCTAAGTATTATCGTTCTTTACCAACCTTCGTTTAATTATTCTGTTCTGTAACCTTCCCTAGATTACCTCAAATTTTGTAACATATCGGCATGTACTCACTCAGGAAACTATGTTGTCAATGATCAGGAATTACAGTAAGTTTTACGGTCAGAATAGGGGAAAGAATATATATTCATTTAATAGACTTGTAAATTTGTTTATATTTATTTTCCAAATGTTTGCAAGCGTTCTGTAATACTATGACATTCTTGTGGTCAGTCAGTATTAATTTATTTGCCACTTTCCTTGGACAACAATAATGCCCGGTCAGCTTCTAGTATGGAGGAAGAGGTATATTCACCTAATATTGTATCAAGTCAGGGGGAATTTGTACGGTTGACGTCCAACCATTTTCAATGTCCCTCAGCAATTGCTGCAGACATCAGTTTTTTTTTTTGGGGGGGGGGTTGTTTTTTGTTTTTTTGTTTTGTTTTTTAACCATTTTATCCCAGTCCAAGCGATAAATAACACTAAGAACCAAGATGCTGCTTGGAATGAAAAATAATGTGAAGACTTTATTGAGAAGAAAGGAGAATAAAAGAAACGGTTTCAAGAACAGAGAAGATGGCGATTGGCAGTGCACATGAATATTTGTTGTGGTGTCCTCCCTCTAAAGAGTCTATATTGGACCCTTCCGTCTACTATAAGATTAGTAGCGACGAGGATGAGATCAAGATGTTGTGACCAAGTAAATGGTTAAGAAATAACAAAAAAAAGGGTTGCAGATATATCATATATTAAACAGTAAGTACAGCAGAAGAGTATTACACGACTAGTGAATGGGTGTCGGTTGACCAGCGTTCAATCTACTCAGCTGTTCCCCAAGGCCTTCTCTCCTACTAATTTTATAGTAGGCGGAATAGTTGAACATAGACTCCTAAGGGGGAGGACACCTCAACAATATTTGAAGATTGTAGATGGTAGTTAAGCAAGAAACCGGAAGATAGTTCCACAGGTGAGAAGTACAAGAAACGAAACTATTAGAATAGAACTTACGGTAACATCTAGTTAGTTCAAGAGCAAAACAGTGAGACCTAGTTGCCAATCTAGTAGTATGCTTCAATTCAGGCATACCAAAGAAGAAAGTTCATCAGAACAATTGCCATGAAAATATTTGTAGAAAGTGACTGAAGTCAAGATGCTAGATCAGGACCGATAACATTACAAATTCTTCTTTTGGATTTTGTCGAAAATCTCAAGATATATAGCCGGAGCCCCAGACCACATCAGGCAGCAATATTCAATGCTATATACAAATAGTAGATTTATGAATGCGCAAGATATACTCCTGGTCCAGCTTCATCTTAGGTGACGTATTGTGGGTGAATTCCTGATTACTATAATGAGCTGAAAATACGAAATAAAAATCGTGGACACTAAAATGAAGCAATAACAAAATTTCAATATCTGGGAAGTGTTACTAACAGAGGACGGGAAGTGCGACACTGAGCTTCGAAGACGCGTTAGAATAACCAAAGATCCATTCCAAAAGCAGTATATTCAGAGATAGGAAAACTTTGTTAGAAACAAAGAAACGAGTACGGAACTGTTACGTGATATCTGTTCTACTATATAACAGCGAATACTGGACAATCTCCTCAAAGATTAAGAGACTTGAACCAACAGAAATGTGATTCTACAGAAAGATGATGAGGATACCATGAAACAACGACGAGGTTTTAGAAAAATGAAAACGAAAAGGAAATTTATAATTACTATCAAGAAGAGGCAGTTCAAATGTCTGGGGTATGTAATTTTTGTAACCTAAGGAAGGTTACTGAATAGAATAATCAAACGAAGGTCGGTAATGAACGATGATACTTACAACAAGAACAACACATATAAGATTCGCCAGCGGCGCGTAGAAGTAGTAGTCAACTGCTCGGAGTAGAAGTGACTTCTTCAATGAATCTCCAACTGCAGACAAACATACAGTATTTACTACTGCATTTATGGGAATGGAGGCATACCCATTATCGTCCGTAGGTATCCTACAACAGTAGTGAGGAAATAAGGCATGAAAAATCTGATAATCAAAAAACAGATTGAAGGAAAGCGGACAGAGGAAAACGGCGCGTAACATACTTGATGATTATGAGTAAATGGATGGTAGAAAAGAATGTCGTAACATGCTTGATGAGATTGAGTAAATGGATAGTAGAACAGGGTTTGGGAAAAATAGCAAAAAGACAATATTTATTAAGAGTTACAAGGGGTGGGAAGTTGTGGCGAGCCATTATCGTCTACATCCTGAAGGGACACGGCACATAAAGAAGAAGACGTATCAAATATATTTTAGCCTGCTTCGTCCCAAGACGGAAGAAGTCTTAATGTCAAGTCCTAACAACCGATTTCATGTAATTTTTAACAAACGTCTGCCTACTGTAATCAATTATCAAATATGACAGTCTTGATATTCGTTATGAGTCCTTTTACTTATTTATGTTATAAAGTGTGAGGCTTTTACAAATCAAAACTCTTTCATTTTGTGAGCGCTAAAGTGGAAGAAATGATGTGCATCCTAAATTCTTAGTAAAGGCGAAATTCTTTGCATTGCTCATATATACCCTCTTGATCAAAGTTTTAATTAACAATTTTTATTTTAATTTAATTAATTACTGGACAGAGTAATCGTTTAGTTATTTAAGGTATATATTTATAACAGATGGATGAACGGATATACAATGTTTCCTGAAGATACTTAGCTTTTCTTGTAATTTCGAAATAAGTCGTTTTCATTCTTCGTGTTATAGAGTCTACTGATTTCATTACCAGATTAATTCAGGCGACGTAATAGCCCCAACTATTCGCAGACGATATCTTGAAAAAAGGAACGGCTTCTTTGAAACATTGATATTAACCAACAGCATATTTTTTTTAAATGTATATGAAATATTTAATAGCATACAATCAACATTCAGTTCTTGATAATGACTGAGATCAGAAACAAAAACGTGAACTTTGGACAGTTTATCCAAAATTCTGATTTGGACATCCGACAAATTATTCGAAATTAAACAGATAGACTTTGTCAGTTGAATTTAACAGATTATATATATATATATATATATATATATATATATATATATATATATAAAGAAAGAACAGTAAGATATATAATCCGGTGTTCTTATAGATATTTTATTTTTACAAAATAGTGCTCAATATAAATTTACAGAGCATTAATATTATAAATTAATTGATTTAAAATATGATTTTTTTTCGCTACACAGTTCTAACCATGTTTCAAAAATGGAAGCTAAAAGCCACGAATGTAATTTTGTAATTAAATTAAAGACATTAGTTCTATTTCATCCTCAAGCGAATTTTGGAGTAACTTTTAAAATTACTGGGTTTTAAATACACAGCTAAAACGAAATTCATGTTTCCAAGGTCACAGTTAAATCTATTTTGCTAGACAAGGGGTGACTGGGTGTTCAATATATCTATATTTTAATGTAACAGTTATTGCTACGTTTTGGTAGTGGGTAGGGATGTATTTTTCAATGAAATCTAACATCCGTTAAAAGCGTGTCATCTGGATTTTTTTTTAATTTTATTGTTAACGGCTAAAATTCTTACGGCATTTTTTCCTTCGTATATTTAAAGATTTTTTTTGTGGGGGGGTGTTTAGGTAAGAATACTTTTTATTTAACTACGATTTTAAATATTTTTACTTTTAATTTTTAATATACTATATTTCTTTCAAGAACAATTAAATCTAATTAGAATCCCTTACAGTTTGTAGAATTATTATCCGATCAAGTATATTACGATTTCTAAAAATTTTATATTTAAATATTATTTAAGTAAAATTTTCATTTCTCTGATTCAGTAAACTTTATTTATTCAATTACAATTTAAAAGAAGTTTAGGTTAGAATTCATTTTAATGAACTACAAATTTTTTTTATATACATATAAACTTTGTACATACAGGTGAAACTATATATTACTAAGGACATGGGTCATTCAATGGCCTACATCCTCTAGCTTTTCGTCAAAATTTCATTTTTTGTTAGGTGTTTTATTGGATTCATTTGAGTGTCGGTATTACTTTTTTAGAGAGGTGTTTAGGTTAGAATACGTTTTATTTAACTACAATTTTAAAAGATGTTTAGGTTAGAATTCGTATTAACTACAATTTTAAATACAACTTTAAAATATTTTCACTTATTTTAATAGACTATTTTTTATGAAATAGTTAAATAAAGTTTACTAAATCAGAGAAATGAATAAGCTATTTTTGCCGTAAGTGCGAAAAAAAATCTTTTACTTAAAAAATGCTTAAAAAATATTTAAATATAAAATTTTTAAAAATCATAATATAAATATACTTCATATAGGAAAATAATTTTACTTACTGTAAGTAACTCTAATACATTTACTTCTATTAAATGAAATATAGTCTATAAAAACTAACAATGAAAATATTTTAAAGTTGTAATTAAAATTGTAGTTAATTAAAATGAATTCTAACCTAAACTTCTTTTAAATTGTAATTAAATAAATAAATAAAGTTTACTAAATCAGAGAAAAATATTAGCTATTTTTGCCGTAAGGCTTGGATCGTGTGGCACCTTTGGGAACTTTTGAAAAAAAAAAATATATATATATATACATAACCACATATGTAGCTTTTACGCGTTTCCCAGCGCATTCGTCAAATCTCAGTTACAGACGCCTGCTCAAACACATTTTTGTTTGTTCAGCACCCACATAAAACACAGAGCCTATTTGTGTTCTATACTGCAACTATTTTGAGTAGACCCTAGTTACAATTAAGACAATGCATAATCTGGCGTAATCAGCAGTTTAAAGAAGGCCAGTACGCTTAAAACGCTCGGTCATGATGGCTTGTAACATTTTACTCTCAGCGCTTGGGTCAACTCGTGGTATGGTTTACAGGCATTGTGCCGCACAGGGCGATAAGACCAAGAAGTAACCTCAGTAGAAATAAACTCTATAAAAATCAACCATGGTGAGATTCGAACCTGGATTTCGTGGAAAGCAAACGTTCTAACCACTAGCCCATATTTTGTTGATATATATATATATATATATATATATATATATATATATATATATATATATATATATATATATATATATATATATATATATATATATATATATATATATATATATATATATATATATATATATATATATATATATTGTTACGAACCCCACCTAAATTTATTATAAAAACTATAACATTGCTTATATTTTAGAAGCATTCTAACATAAAGAGCTCAGTACTTGCAGAAACGTAAAGATAGTAAGCTTAAAGAGATAGGTAGTCTTTTTGGCAACAAAGGTTAACCAGGATGTACCCTTTCTTTCTCTTTTGGTCAACGTGTTGACAGCATGATTTACACAGATAGATTCCAGATAGGAAAATTCGAAACACTTTAAACTAAACTTTCTCTGACCCTGCTAATGAAAGAGAGGATCAATGACCTCATTTCGCCTACAATGGGAAAAAGATCGTATTTGAAAATTGACCATGTGACAAGAAAAAAAAAGGAAACGAATAGTGAAATGAAAAAGTTAGTCTTGTCCACGCCTAAGGGCCGAATGGATGTGTTTGCGAAAATACGAGGAAGAGAATTCATCTTCGAATGGAATAGATGGAGCCGTTTGCTATGAACGCAAATATCTTCGAAAGAAAATAATACATTAGTTATAATAACTAATAATACAACAGGAGAATTATAATAATACCTATCACTAAGCTGGAAGATGTTAGCTTATATGCATTTTATGGCCAGCTAAGGTCTGAAATTTCGATTAACTTAAATCGATAATGAAAATGAGATAGGTGATGCTGACTACTAGGGTGACAATAGATCCGTTACGGGTCAAAACAACCATGTCCAAACTTCAAGAAGGGCTATCTTTTTAAATGATACCGCATAAACTGGAAATGCCACAATTCTAGGCGTTTCTGTAAATATTATTTAATTTCTACAAAATGCCAGTATTGGCGACCATTATCGAAGCTGCACCATAGTTAAGATGAATTAAAATTCTAAGATAATCTATATTCACTTTCACATTTATTGCATTGGAATATGTAACAACAGGATTCATTCATGCGACAGGCATTGAACGAAAAACTCTCAATTTTCAGAATTCCACATACAGTAATTTGGTAAAATGTTTTGAAAAAAAAACGGTATTCCTCAATTTTTTTAAATTAGGTGAATAGAATTTCATTTTAGGTTTATATTTATTTTTTATCTATTTTGCTATTTTTTACAGTAAAAATAGAAAATGTTGACGATTCTGTTTGGTTTGGTTTGGTTCGGTTTGGTTTACGCCTTACCAACTTCAATGGGTTATTTAATATTTTCAAGATTTATATTGCTGGTAAAATTTTTTTTTCAAAAATATATTGCTGGTAATATCTTTTTCCCAAAATGTATTGCTGGTAATAATTTTTTACAAAAATGTATTGATGGTATTAAAACCTATTTTTACACATTCATAGTAATTTGACCCCAGTTTAAGGATTAACTATTTCCCATAGCTGGGACCCTAACGGGTGCTACCACCCCGGATCATGGTGGACCTGGAAACACTAGCAATTAAGAGGTGGTTCCACGTTCCTCAAGCCCTCCTGATCAGAGGCCTTGCTGTTGGATATAGTTTATCATCTTACCCAGCATCTTTCCTAGACCAATGCCGTGCTAGACAATTTTTCTTACCAGAATCTATTTTACATTTGTATAAGTCAACCATTTATCCATGCATTGCTTTCACATCTGGTCTGGTGTTTCTGCTACGCACTTAGATATTTTTGATGAAATCCAAAGAAGAATCTGCAATATTATTGGTCCTGAATTGAAATCCAGAAACGAAAGCTACATCAAACCCAGAGAAAAAAAAGCCAATTTCGCCACGACCCAAAAAATGCGGTGGCTACGATCTAATAATGTCAAGAACAGGGTAATTTGTTTCTTTGATGTAGATGGGATTGTGCACAAGTAATTTGTTCCTCTTGGACAGACAGTAAATCAGAAATTTTATCTGGAAGTGTTGAGAAGATTGCGTGAGAAAAATATGGAGTGGCGGAGATTAGATATTTTTTAACAACGCCCCAAGTAAATGACTTTGAATGTCGAACTGTATTGAGTCAAAAGAAAAATGCCAAATCTCATCCATCCGTGTTATTCATGTGACCTCGCTCCATGTGACTTTTTTTCCCTTTGTTAAAAAAACGCACTTTAAGGAAAACGCTTTCAACAATATGAAGCCCAAAAAGCTGCAGGCTTTTTGAGCAACGGTCGGAAAAAAACATTTGGATGAGTACATTGTGTTAAGATTAGAATAGCATAAAGAAGGTATAACTTTTAAAATTTAATAAAATATTCTTTTAAGATCCCATTTATTTTGGGGAGCTACATCATATATATATATATATATATATATACAGTGTAACCCGGATATAAGAGACCCGGATATAAGAGAAACCCTGATATAAGAGAGATTTTCTCTGGTCCCAAATTAGAGCCTGTGTTACCTAAACAAAATAGACCAAACTCGGATATAAGAGAAACCCGTTTATAAGAGACTTATTCTCCGGTCCCGACAACTCTCTTATATCCGTGTTACACTGTATATATATATATATATATATATATATATATATATATATATATATATATATATATATATATATTTCATTCACTGATTACGACAGACAAGGTGCTTTTATTTAGTTTTTTTATACAATTTCTCATGCGATTTAATATTTTTTTTATTTTCGGATGATAAATTATATAAAAACTATTCTTTTTATCCGAGCTCTTTCGGCTATACATTTAGCCATTTTCAAGGATTAAATATTTTAACTGTTAAAATAAGAAATAGTTTATTGTATGTATGTTTTATTAAATGTTTTCATTTTTCAAAACACGGCCAATATATTGTGTCCATGTTCAAAGTTAATATTATTAAGTGTTGTTTTTTTTTTTTATTAATAAGGCTCCCATTATTTTTAACCTTTTTTTTACATGTAGATGATGCTATTATATTAGTGTTGTCAACAAGCATGATACGAATAGTGTCGGGTAGGTCTACATGAATATTTAAATGAGATCTAATTGAGCTATGGTCAGAAAGGTGTAAAGTGATAGGCTCAGGTCGGCCCCCAGCATTGATGACCTGACGTAGGTCAACATGTGGTACGGTTTTCAGTCACTTCCTAATAGGGACACATGTGAGATACTCTCGCAAGAGCGATATTACCAAGACACCGCCTCTTGGCCAAATAGACCTTGATGAAATTCGAACCCAAGTCACACGCTCAGATAGCTATCGTTCTAATCACTCAATCACGCGTTAATACACGCACATATATGTGTGTGTGTGTCTGTGTGTGTGTTTCCGTGTGTGTGTTTCTATATATATATATATATATATATATATATATATATATATATATATATATATATATGAATATAAAATTTCGCACATTGCGTGGTGGTACTAATAAAATAGTGATCACTGTATAATAACAAAGCTATAACTTATCCCTATAATAAATATAGAGTTTTCCTCGGTAGTAGCACATCTGGGTTTCATGCCCAATGCAATTTTAGGGCGCAATTTTCAATCATCACTTGACGATTGCATCGTGTTGTGTTACTGGTGCGAAAATATATATATATAGATATACATATATATATATGTGTGTGTGTGTGTGTGTGTGTGTGTGAGTGAATATAAAAATGAACATTGAAGTCAACACTTAGAGGCGACAGGCTGTTTCATGCTAAACGCAATCATCAGGCCAACCGGTGGCCTGACGATGGCGCCTAGCATGAAATAGCCTATCGCCTCTAAGTGTTGACTTCAATGTTCACTTTATATTTACACACGATCTATCTGTGATAGTGAACACTTTATCTCATAAATATAGCACACCTTAAGAGTATATTTCTTTATATATATATATATATATATATATATATATATATATATATATATATATATAATGGCCTCTCCTGTCATTTTCGACACATGAGGGTCAACAGCGTGTTCTGCCCGTAATGCCTTACTTATGTTTGCGCATTCGATGACTTTTGAGATCGGCTTGAGAACCACATAACATTCCAGATATAGAACAGGGATTAGCATTTTATGTGAAAGCTGCAAGAATGTTAGATTGATGTTCAGTGTTCTGCCTTTTAATACGTAGATGTTCAATACATGACCTCGCCGAAGTTGTAATATATAAATACACACACACACACACACACACACACACACACACACATATATATATATATATATATATATATATATATATATATATATA
Organism: Acanthosepion pharaonis; assembly: GCA_903632075.3. Lineage (NCBI taxonomy): Eukaryota > Metazoa > Mollusca > Cephalopoda > Sepiida > Sepiidae > Acanthosepion > Acanthosepion pharaonis. Next base: position 1,101,595 of record CAHIKZ030000760.1, read on the forward strand.
TATATATGCTAAAAATCAGGAGATCAGTTGACTCCACTATCTTGGTTTCAACCTTACCGTACCTCAGGCGATTTATATCAAATGATTTTATTTTATTTTAATTTTTTCACACGTGTGTTAAGCACTGTTTATTACTACTGTTTCCTGGTATGATTCAACTCTATTAACCTTTTAAGTATTATAGTATTAAATTACTTTAAGTTATATATATATATATATATATATGGTATAAAATGACAATTGGGAAAAAAATCTTTTTTGCCGACGCGTTTCGTCTTCCGATTTTTTCAAGGCAAAAATGAAATCGAAATGTCTTTGTTGTTATAGTTATATTAAAAAATTCAAATTTTAAAAGATAGACGCTTCTGTCTACACCTTTTTCTAGTTAATGTAAATTTCCTTTATACTAAGATATTTTTTTCATGTCGACAAAAACGACGAAATGCGTTGGACAAAACCTAAGATTTTTTTCCATTTGTCATTTTATACCAATTTGTTTTGTCCACAGAATTGATCTGGGAATTTAACTATATATATATATATATATATATATATATATGTGTGTGTGTGTGTGTGTGTGTGTGTGTGTGTGTGTGTGTGTGTGTGTGTGTGTGTGTTATGTAATTTATTTATGCAACCAATGATATCAAATTCGAATTATTTCAGTAATTTTAATGGCACAACTAAATATTATTGGTGGTATGAAAACCTTTCGCGATTAAGTAATGAATATTGCCAGTTTTTTCCCTAAAATATTTTTAGTGACTGTCCTTCGACATATCTCCTTTCGTAGCTTTAGGCTGTTCGCCTCCAGTAAGCAGTTGATAGCGTCGTCTCATGCTTGCTAAACATCCGTTTTCATCAACAGGCCCTAATCTGTCAAAAAATGATGAGATGTGTTCACGAGAACGCAATATTTGCTATTCTTGTTTTACGCACTCATCTCTCAAATTCACCTGGCAAACCAAGTTTCCAAATTAGGGCATTTTTCCAAATTTTTTTTACAGAAGTCCGTGAATTGTTGAATAGGTTGAATTCAGTTTTTGAGCTAATTCTTCAAATGTAAAAGCACTGTTTCTACTGAGTTCAGACAGAAGTAGCCCATCGCTAAACAAAAGGTTTGTCTTTTTTCTTGCGCTTCTATTTACATGAAATCTTTTTTTAAGTTGTTAAACAATGTTTGGAAATCTACTTCCTTTAAAGAATCTATGCCAGAAACATCACGAATACTGGGCTTGATTCTACAGCAAGATAACACACACACTCATATATATATATCGACATCTTGTAAAATAATTTAATTCCTATATCATAATTTGATGAACTCTTCTTCCAGAATAATGAAGAAGGGTTTAATTAAGTTATTTCTAAAATCGTATCTAAGTATAGTAGAATTACGACTTTCTGGAGACTTCTAGATTGTTTAGGGAACCTTTTTGTTTATTTGTATGCTATGCTATAGATATAAGGTGTTAAATGCGTTAAAAATGCATAAATACTGTCTAATTATTCCATTAACAAATTGAAAATGAGAGCCTCTGCAAGTTTACAATTTTTGCTTCTCAAATATTTTAATTTTTGCTGGTATATGGTAAAATAAAATTTCGGTTTGGGGGTGATATTTTTCAAGATCTAAAACAAATTAATGACTTTTTCATTACTTTTGAACAAAAGTTCATCGATTTATGATACAGGAACATAGGGTTACAAAAAAGTTATAACCCTAATATATATACACACACACACAAAATAATCTGACAAAAGAATTTCAAATGGAAACGCTTTATAAATAACTTCCTCTTCTGGAAGAGCTGAATTGGGTGGAGCAAATCTTTGAGATTTAATTAAATCAAAATAATATCTTTGATGCGGTTTTACATAAATTTTTCGTTGTATGCATAAACATAACTAATTAAAAACCTAAAATGTATTTTATAAAATAAAATCTAATTATAATTATCTCAACTTCTAAATGCTTATTCTGCCTATTTATGATTAGAATGGTTTCTCTTGTCTCACTTGGATTAAGTTCCTCGTCATAATCAATTAAACTTTTGCTTTACATAACAGCTAACATTTTTCGTTTTATTATTTTATTCATAAAGTTTTCACGCCAGACGTAACTAATGAATTTCATCGAAGATTAAGTGAAAGCAAGTCACTTGGGATATTGGAAATTTTCATTTGATATTTAACATTCGTATAACTCCTTATTTTTGGATACATTTATATCGCTAATATGTATACATTATCGCGTTTTCAAAAAGAATGTAAACTATTCCACACACATAATATATATATATATATATATATATATATATATATATATATTAGTTACTTTGTTTTAAGAAATTCATTTCTTTTTGCCTTGAAAAACTCCACATCGGATGAAACGTGTCAGCTAATAATACAGTTTTCCTATTGTCTATTACCATTATATATATATATATATGTGTGTGTGTGTGTGTGTGAAAAATATATAGACAATAGGAAATAACTCGTTAAGTAAATAATCCAAAGTTCTTTAGTATTTTTGTTATTATTTTTAAAAAATAGTGCTCGATACAAAAGTAGAGCATAAATATAATTATTTATTTAAAAATATGATTTTAACACGCTACATGAGCGTGTTGGAATCATATTTTTAAATAAATATATATATATATATATATATATATATAATGGTAAAAGACAATAGGAAAACTATATATATATATATATATATATATATATATATGGTAAAAGACAATAGAAAAACTATATATATATATAATGGCAAAAATACAATAGGAAAACTGTACTATTATATATATTGTCATCCCACAGACAGACTGCTTCGGTGTATCACAGCTCATCAGTATGGCTAGACGTCTGGTTGTAGTCAGTCAGGTATTCTACCACTAAGCCGTTGGCGCACGGTAGGGGGTTAAGGTGAATTTAAACGTATTTATTTTTAGATAAACTGACTGAGAGAAATCAATTCAGTTTACCGAAGTGTCTTGCATTATTAGCCATAATAGTCACTTCCTCCCCACAGAGCCCAACCGAAAATAAATTTTTCAGGAGTATATATATATATTTATATATATATATATATATATATATATATATATATATATATATATATAGTAAAGGTTGAGTATATAATCCAAGTGGATCCTAGTAATATAAAATATTAAAACAGATCCACAAAATGAGTTCAATGTATTTATTATTACGGAGCAAGTAATTAGCACATAATAAAATCCCAAATTACTTCAAATAGGGAATTAGGTATATAATCCAAGTGGATCCCCATATGAGGTAATTTTGGATTTTATTGTGTACTAACTATATATATATAATTTCTAAAGTCTCCGATTTCATAATATATATATATATATATATATATATATATATATATATATATATGTATTTGTCCCTCATCGCCTGATGTTACTCTGAGTTTCATAGACGTGAAAATCGACAGACACCCACTGTGCACTATTTATATTTATATTTATTTATTACTTAAACGTTATTGTTAGTGGATGCCCATATTTAAGTAGACGCTCCATTTATTTATTACGCAGTATAGTTATTTATTTTCGCCTACCGGCCTTTATATTCGGGAAATCTTATTAAATAATAATATGCGCTCTCTAAAAATGAATGTCTAAGCAATAAAATCTGTCGGATTAAAAAATTAAAGTCACCACTTCATTAGAAATTGCTCTGTTTACGTCAGGATAAAAAAAATGAGCAGATATGAATGTGTCGAGGAAAGATAAGGCACTATTCAGCCATACTTGGCCCTCGGCAATGATCGTATCTAGCGATGATTCTCTCCTGCCAAGACAGCGCAGGTTCGAATCCTACCGAAGAGCACGTATTTTTCTTTCATAAGATGTCTCAAATCGTCAGATCGGTAGACAAAAATAAATAAATCTACTGTTTGATAAATTATATGGATCGTCTACTTAAATACGAGTATCCACTAAAAATCACGTTTAAGTCATAAAATCTCTCAGATTAATAAATAAAATCCATTAATCATATATATATATATATATATATATTTATTAAAGACATTTTTTATGTTTAACGTTCTTTTTATAGATACAAGTATTGAAGTAAATGCTCTGTTTATAATAAAAAAGTCGGCTTTCCCTGACGATCCGTTTAGGTGAAACCTAGGTAGGTTTGTCTGGCTCACTAGGTTTATCTATCTATCTATCTATCTATCTATCTATATATATATATATATATTGAACTTTAGTTTTAATGGATATCCATATTTAAGTAGAGGCACTGTTTTTATTTATTTATTTTCATCTACCGGCCTGAATATTCGAGAAACCTTGTTAGAAAAATATGCGCACTTCGTCAGTATTCGAACCTGCGTCCTCAAAGGGAAACAGGATGATAAATGGAAATAAATGAATATGCTGTTTAATAAATAAAAACAGTGCATCTACTCAAAATATGTATATATATATATATATATATATATATATATATATATATATATATATATATATATATATATATATATATATATATATATATATATATATATATGTCTGTATACATATTATATTAAAGGGGACATTTTCGCATTAATAAGTTTACTCAGGTACGCAGACCAGTAGACTAAATAAATAGTGTTTAAAATAAACATAGCCGACTCAAATACGGTTATCCATTAAAAATAACGTTTGAAAATATATATATATATATATATATATATATATATATATATATATATATATATATATATATATATTAAATGGCAAGTTTACCCTGACGATCCACGTTGGTGAAACCTAGGTAGGTTGGTCTGGCTCTTTAGGTTTACTTAGTTTGCTCTACTTAGCGTATTGAGCACTTTGCTTTGTTATTTTTACTTTAGTCGTGTCGGAGGTTTTATTCTTTGAACTCTGAACTTTAATTCTAGACAATTATTTTCGCCGGAAGTACATGTTCTTAGTTCTTTCTTTTTTTACACTTTTTTCCCCTTGGATATTGGTTTGTTCATTTACAAGCTATAACACCTAAGGTTTTGCCGAACAAGTATAGCTGCTTATATTTATAAGATTATTATTATTACTATTATATATATATATATATATATATATATATATATATATATATATGTGTGTGTGTGTGTGTGTGTGTGTGTGTGTGTGTGTGTGTGTGTGTGTGTGGGCGTGTAAAAAATTCAAATATAAATAAAAGATATGAATATTAACAAATGTAAGACTTTTCTTTTTGCATGGAGGTGAAATGCGCTAATTAGGAAAAGATTTCCTTTTGTCTCATATATATGGCTCGTAATAATAATATTTATTCAAATTTATAACATATGCATGTTATAAGATGACTACAATCAAAACTTGCAACTTTTGTAGTGATCTTATAACATGCATATGTTATAAATTTGAATAAATATTATTATTACTAGCCATTATCGTTGCTTTCATGATTCAGTGGAGTAGTTCTTATTTTCTTTTCGCATCCCAAATTGCAGTGCACGTTTTGTTATAAACTAGCTTAAAATCCGCCCTATCGGGTGGCATTTAAGGTAGCTCCTGTGGAGGACTTTCTTTGGCCATTATCACAACAACTAAGGAGAAGTACATGTCATAGGCATCAATAAACTACAGAAGAACTCAAAAATGGTCGCTGCATTTAAGTACTGAATTAATGTTTAAGCCCACCTTTTAAAAATTCAACGATAACTCTTCCGCTGCCACTTAATTTAAAAATGATTTGATGTATGTAGATCTTTATTTTCCGTATAATTATTTTTATTTCATTGGGTGACAGAAGAGTGAAAAATTTATAAGATAAAATTAATATAGTGTAAAGATGGGAAAATGGAAATTACAATTAGTTATAAATTCAACATTTGAAGAGTTAAAGAAACATAATAGCTAATTAAGTAAAACCTATATTATGGAGTCTATATGAATAAATGCGAAATTGGAGCTCAATTCTCCCATGAATTGTGATATTAAAAACTACAGGCTCTAGTAATTTACACACGGTATTTAATCTGTCTATATATATAGGCTCGAATATATTTATATGCATGCATGTATGTATGTAAAAAGACAAAAGGGAAACTAACGCGTTTCGTCCCCATGATATATATATATATATATATATATATATATGCGTTGACATGATTGCGAGTGCCTGTGCCCCAGCAATATCATTTGTCAGACAAGTCGGTGACATTTTAAGTCTAAATTTAATTTGCCTATTTTACCAAAATCTCTCGTTTTTTGGCCTCTTAAGCACTTCGACTACTTCCGCTAAAAGATTTTGTCTGCGTTACGATAAAAAAATACTTCAACAGATTTTTATCGGAAATGTCGAAAGCCTTCTTCCCTTGTCTGGTATTGGGATTGGTGTTGTCGGGATTCTAAATTCAGAAATTTCATCAATCTAATATCATATTACGCAAACCGTCGCATATTCTACAAGAATGAGTTCCTATGTTATAAACCTTGAAAGTCAGAAAATTTTCTAAGAGAAAACTATGCCGCACCCCCGACACTCAAAATGAAGAATTTCTGCCAGCATTGAAAATCTGCATTCGCAATTTTCGTTTTTACTTAGATGTGAATAGCGACCAGCAATTATTTCAAGCCATTTTGTTGCACTGGTATTTAATATGTTTATTTTCGGGTTTTAGGGGCATATTAAAGTTTATATCATAGTATCTCCCTTTAAAAAATTTATGACTTTATTTATATTTACGATAGAAATAATTTGTAAAAAGGATTAGAAAGAAGTAAATCTATATTTTTTAAGGTTTTATTGAAATTTTATTTAAGTTTCCACATGTCCTCTATCATTAGCAATACAAAGGATAATACGCTGGAGAAAAGAAAATATTTTTTTACTTATCTAAAAATTGTTGCAAATTTTGTGATAAAGAATTATTCAATAACTATACTTAAAACTAGGTACATTAAACTTTATAACATTTTTTACAGATTATTTCTATCGCAAATACAAATAAAGTTATAAATTTTTTAAAGTGCACACGAAGTTTATGGACACCCTGTACATTTTAAATTGGCTGAAAGAAAGAAAGAAAGAAAGAAAGAAAGAAAGAAAGAAAGAAAGCTGGGGAAATAATAGTAAGCTATTAAGCTTACTATAATTTTCCCCATGGTGGAGTAATGGATAGCGGCTCGGAGGAAAAAATCGGAGAGCCGAATGCATTACATTCTAATACCCTTAGAAAAGGCATGAATCCTCCTCTTCTTCGCCACCACCAGCTATGAGTAAGTAGCAGGACAGAATGGGTCCTATAGCCTTGGATGTCAACTGGTCTACCGCAGGACAGACTGGGTTCTATAGACTTGCATGGCAACTGGTCTACTGCAGAAAGAAATGACAACCTACTGCGGGAAAAAAATCTGCCTCGTCAGTCATGTACCGAAAGTTATACGTGATCGCTTAAGCGTGTATTGCGTATGGCACATAACTGACTGATTGTTTTCCCCAACTATCTTTCTTTCTACCTCTCTCTCTCTCTCTCTCTCTCTCTCTCTCTCTCTCTCTCTCTCTCTCAATCTCTTTTTGGGTGCCATCTATTTCAGGGCGTAAACGATCATATCTCCCCACAGTTCAACACAGCCTTATATGTGGTGATTTTTTTCCTACATTCCTTCGTTCCACAATTCCAGACCTTAACTGCTAAGACGCGTTCACGGGGTTGAATCATCTTCACCTCGTTCGATTTCCTTTGACAAGAAAGAACTTCTTCCCAAGAATCGCTACTTTGTGGAACAGACTCCTGAGAGAATACTTTCCTGATCACTACAATCTTAACCCCTTCATGTCTAAGGTCTACCATTATCTGTCCTACAAATCCTCATAATCTGCACTTACTTTCGCCAATTACGTCCATACAACAACTGCATTCAGTTATCCTCTACCTTGAGTGGCTCTGGGGCATTGGCAAAAAAATTAATTTGCTTTAATATCTGTAAATTCTACATTTCCATGATTGTTCTTCAGAAAACTAGTCCAGTCGTTTCCCGTTACTTAATTGAATACAAAGTTGTAAATCTTCTAGACTGGTTGCCAACCAAGGCTAAAAAACTCCATCGAACTCTTATATTAGACTCATGACACAGCGCGAAATGAGCACAAACTGTTTCAGTCATTAATACACCTGTACGACCCTTAATATCAATGATGATGCTAAAATAGTTGAATGCGCAAAATATTTTTGACCATATAACCTTATAACAAACGCCCCAATAAAAATTTACAAAAAAAAGCATACATGTCAAATGTGGACAACACAAATTCGGATTAAACTAAGCAGATGCGAATGTAAGAATTTTATTCTCGCAATGTGTTTATTTTCAGATTAATAAACAGCTTCTATTTCCACTTCCTTACATGCATACACTTGAAGCTATAAAATTTTAACGGTATAGTTAATTGATTGATTGATTCGTTTGTTTAACGGCACATCAACTGCTTATGGGTCATTTAATGATGAAATTTAATTTTTTCTTGAGAGCTTTGAAGTAATAAAAATATAATATGTTATTCTGTTTTCACAATTGAATACATGGTAGATGATACTCAGCTTTTGTGCATATGCATGTTTGTGTGGAAATAATTACTGGAGGCGGTGATGTGTGTGTTTTATATTGTAGCTTTATTGAAGTTATATTTTGAAATACAGTTTGATATCTTTCAGAAACTGTATGATCTTATATTGATTAATGTCATGAAAGAGTTCTTTCATGTTGGTTGATTGGTTGGTTGATTGGTTAGTTGGTTGGTTGGTTGGTTGACTGGTTGGTTAGTTGGTTGATTGGTTGGTTGGATGGTTGGTTGGATGGATAGATGGTTGGTTGGTTGGTTGGTTGGTTGGATGGATAGATGGTTGGTTGGTTGGATGGTTGGTTGGTTTGGTTGGTTGGTTGGTTGGTTGGTTGGATAGATGGTTGATTGGTTGGTTGAATGGATGGTTGGTTGGTTGGTTGGTTGGTTGGTTGGTTGGTTGGTTGGTTGGTTGATTGTTCGGTTAGTTGGTTGGTTGGTTGGTTGGTTGGATGGATAGGTTGGTTAGTTGGTTGGTTGGTTGGTTGGTTGGTTGGTTGGTTGGTTGGTTGGTTGGATAGATGGTTGGTATTTCGTTGGTTGGTTGGTTGGTTGGTTGGTTGGTTGGATGGATGGATGGTTGGTTAGTTGGTTGGATGGATGGTTGGTTGGTTGGTTGGTTGGTTGGTTGGTTGGTTGGTTGGTTGGTTGGTAGGCTAGTTGGTTGGTTGGTTTTGTTTAGCGGCATATCAACACCTCTATGGGTTATTTAATGCCGAAATCTAAATAATCTGAATTGTATATTTTCAACTACAGATAAAATGTATGGTTATTTTGCTTTAAAAATGTATTGTTGGTCCTTTTTATATATAAAAAAAATATACTGCTGGTATTTTTACTGTAAAAATGTATTTTTATACTTTTATGGCGTTTGTTTGAGGGGGGTCACTATTTTCCCATAGCTGGGACCCTAACAGATGCTACCATCCCGGGTCAGGGTGGATCTGGAAGAAACAACAATTAAGAGGTGTTTCCATGCTTTTCAAAAACTCCAATCTTTCGATCAAAGGCATTGCTGCCGGATGTAGTTTATCGTCATACCTAGGACTAACGGTATAGTTAACAAAATGCCGTTACGACCGAGACGATAACATATTTGCGCAAGAAATGAAATCGCAAAGCTGAATTTAGATTCCGATTGAGACAATTTCTGATAAAGCCGTGACTTCAAGTCTTCTCCTGACTCTCACCACTTAAGGGTAAATAGCAAAACAACCTCGACTCTTTAGTCTTAATTGGCTGTCAGTTTACGAGAAAAAAAATTTTGAAGCGTGGAGAATGCAACATGAAACCATCTCAATATTTTTCTCAACAACCATGTCAATTTATAATTTACAAAATATTACAGAAAATGAAGCTGTGGAGAGCCATGATTGACTACGTCCTGAAGGAGCATGTCAGCTAAGAAAGAAGATAATTAAGCATTCCTGCCAACAACCAGTCACCTTGAACCTTGTGCTACAATCTTGAGCTTTGTTCGCGAATATTTATCAACTTATTCTGAGTTGCTGGGTAATGTAACAGTTGTTATTTACCGAGATTAGTTTAGCACAAGATCATGGATACAGAGCACTCATTGAGGATTGAATTTACTACTCATTAGTAATGGTCAACAAGTTGTCCATTGCTAAAAAGGAGTCTTATTTCGTTAAGGTCTTACCCTACAAAAAATGTAAAGTCACCGCAATATCAAATACCGCAAAGATCAAGTCACCTTGTTCCAAATGCGCATCGGCGAATGAAAAAAAGGTACGCTTATATACAAAGACAGTAGGAGTGGTAGCAATATGCAGCATATCTGGAAGTATGTACGATGAAGCAATCCCAGATCCAATGTGAGGGTCTCGCTTTCACTAGACAGTAATTGTTTAACGTAAGCAGCATGAGGTACCTATTCGAATAGGTCATGAATGAAGTAAGTCTATACTCCCAAATATGCACATCTGAGAATTATTAATAATTTTCACACACACACACACATATATATATATATATATATATATATATATATATATATATTGAAAATATAGAAATCTTCTTGCAATTACTGTAAAACAGTTAAGATTAAAAACTATAAATTATGAGTTTTGTATGTAATATCTATATATCACTATAATCTTAACCCCTTCATGTCTGAGATCTACCACTATCTGTCCTACTTATCCTCATAATCTGCACTTACTTTCGTCAATTACGTCCATACAACTTCATTCAATAACACTCTACCTTGAGTGGCTCTGGGGCATTGGTAAAAGAAATTAATTTAATATCTATAAATTCTACATGGGCATGATTGTTCTTTAGAAAAATAGTGCAGTCGTTTCCTGTTACCTAATCTATTGTATTAAATACAAAGTTGTAAATCTTCTAGACCGGTTATATATATATATATATATATATATATATATATATATATATATATATATATATATATATATATATTTGTGTGTATGTGTGTGTATTTGGGCAGCAATCCCTATTTTACAGAAGTTTCATTCAAAACAACTGACATGGTACTGCGGTTAATTTTTTTATTTCATTTTTCTTGTGTTTTTATAATTTTCTTCTATTCTGGACGAAAGTTATGTACAAAATGTCCAAATGTTTTGCATGTCCGAGCACTTTCGGCTATACTTTTAGGCATTATCAAGGATTATTTTATTTTTACTTTTAACTGGATGCATGGATTGTTTTATGTATGTATCTATAGTTATAGGAATGTTTTATTTTCCAAATACGGTCAGCACACTATGGCAGTGTTCATAGTTGTTATTACTGAGTGTTGGCTTTTTTTCTTTTTTGTAATAATGCTTCCATTATTTTAAACCTATTTTTACATGTGAATGATGCTATTTGTATTTATCAACGAGTATTAAACTCTATCCGCAACACACACACACACACACGGGGGGCACTTCGACGTTGTGTAATTGTTAGCAAACTTCTCTCGTTAAATCAGTTACGACCGAGTAGTGAGTTCGATCCACACTGGGTGCTCCATATTTTCGGTCTTGTGCCACATCTAAGCTACGCTTAGAAAATCACCACGATATATATATATATATATAATTTATTTGAAAATTATAACATCAGTATGTTATAAAATCACTACAAAAATAGCCATAATTGTTTCAACACTTCTGGTGTCTTACCAAGTTCTACATTCAACACCATCAATTGATAAGACACCAGAAATATTGAAACAAAATGTCTATTTCTGTAGTTATTTTATAACATATGTATGTTATAATTTTCGAATAAATTATAATTGCTCTACTCAGTATTGAGCATTTTTTAAGTATAGTATTTTTGGTTATTTGAATTTATTCTGTATACACCAAACCTATACTTGGATAACTGCCGTGCGCCAACGGCTTAGTTGTAGAATCCCCCCGACTAACGCCAATTCAGTTGGGTTTCGATCCTAGCTAGAGCCGACCGGACGTCTAGCCACACTGATGAGCTGTGATACAGCGAAACAGTCTGTCTGTGGATGACTATATATATATATCCTCATATATTATTTTTGTTTTTAAGAGAAAATAAAATTAAAATAAATAAAAGAATTGGAATGATATCGATATTGAAATTGTGGAAGCGTTTTTCATTCAACTAACCTAATCATCTAACATTGCTCTTTAACCTTCACTGAGGCGTTCTGGGGGTAAGTTAACAGCTACCAACTAAGTATATGCCATCAAGTTCTGATTTTAGATCGAGGCTGTTATACCTTTCGCACGAATAATCTTGGGAAAGGTATGACTCCAACTTTCATTGGCTTCTTTATAGATCTTGAAACAAATATCTCATCGGTATCATAGTACGGTGATTGGTCAAATGAGTGGGCGTGTGAGTGAGTAAATAGTATGAGTAAGCCACACCCCCATAATTATATTATCCCTTCCACTATAGACAGAAATGATAGGGACCTTCAGAATATGTGATCGAGTATTTTAACTAATACAGGCCTCAAGAGCCACTCAGAGCAGAGGATTACGGTTGAAATGGTAATGCTAAAGGAGGTGTGTGTTCTTGTTACAGCATACGTACGGATGAAAATGGGTATGACACCATTCACATAAATGCAGTAATAAATTCTGTATGTTGGTCTGCAGTGGTCAAACTCTCTGTCTATAGGGCTGAGAGGATCCCCAGAGAAGGTTACGTCGAAGGGCAGAGTCTCGTCTCGGGAAACAGCTACCTGACCCAGTTTTAGACAGGGTCTACTCGGAATTTTTGGCCAAGCCTACAGGCTCGGAAACCCCACATTAAATTCGGCCTTGTGCAACATCTGATTGCGTGGGACGGTTGGTATATATCCTGCAGTAGGAGATTCGTCTCCAGCTGTGCTGATCAAACTCTCTGCCTCCGGACAGAAGAGAAGATCCCCAGACGAGGCTATGTCGAAGGGCAGAGTCTCGTCTCGGGAAACAGCTACCCGACCCCGTTTTATACGGGGTCTACGGGGAATTTTTGGCACTTCTCGCTTGTGCAACTCTCTTCCGGCTTCTTGCTTTCTAATCAACTTTGGTCTCCAAAACTTTAAGTTCAATGTCAATCGTTATCTTCTGTCTTCTTAATTTCTGTTTTTCTTGGGGTTTTTTTTTATTGTTCTCTCTCCTGAAGTCTTTTTCTTTTTCTTTTATACTTAGCATTAAAAACAAAATTACAATAGGAGCAGATAGAGTCACTTATCGCCCGGTTCACACTCCTCCCTGGTCCTTTGAACAGGAGTAGAGGTTAATCTCTTGTTTTCTGTTTAGGATTGGGTTTCTGTTTCCTTATAAAATCATTTTCATTCTTTTTCACTCCTAGTAAGTAGGAATTAAAAATTATTCGGATAAGGAGGAAAGATAACGATTGACTCTTGAAGGGGTTAACATTGTAATATTCAGACAAGCATCCACTCGAGCGGCTCTCCTAGAAAGTAGCAGTTACACTTTATGCTTGTTTAGATAAATCTGTTTTTTAATTAGTCAATGCGGCTATACATGAGGAGATGAATAAATTGTCACCTAAATTACGCAAAAATGAAAATAAAACTAATATCTCATTTTAACAGATATTTTTACCAAAATTACACAAAAATATCTTGAAATACTAAAGAGTAAATTGATTCAATAAAACCACCATTGGCTTCAACCACGAACTCCAGACGAGTTCTTAATCTCCTGCAACTCTTCAGCTGGTGAATGCTGCCATAACCTTTGCCTTGCTTTGTAAACACAATACGAAAGACTGAAAACATCTACAACTTTTAAATTTTGAAGAATAACTTATTGTTTGTATTTCTACTATTTTAACCTCTTCGAATCTAGGGTCAACCGTTATCTATCCAACATATCGTGAAACAATTCACTTTTTATTCCCTCCTCGCACGCCCTTACAACAACCACATTCACTAACTCTCTAACTTTATTGTCTCTTGGATTGTGTACTGAGTCATCAATAATATAAAGAAAAAATATCATTCATGTCGATTTCTAACGAACGATTTCTTTTTTTAAGTAACTTAAGACTTTTTTTAAATACGCACAAGAAAAATACCTAATTCGTGACGAATGGCACTGATTCTCATTAAAATATATATATATATATATATATATATATATATATATATATATAACTTAACTCGTATTTATGAACTGCCTTTTATTTAAGCGGTCGCCATTGCTTTCATAGCTATTTCAAACGCAGAAATTTCTTAAATATATTTCATAAAAGGAATTTCTATTTCGCCCAGATTACAAAGGAGTGGCTAAGCCAGACCAGTAAGAAAGTTTATGGGTAAATATTTTAGATTTTAGTCGGTGCAAAGAGAAAAACTGATTTCTCATCAAAATTCATGCTTATTTATATTTATTCACTTACACATACAAGCATAAACAATGCATTTTATGGTATAAAAGTCCCATTATACAATGGACTTTCTAATGCAAAAAGGTAGTAAAGTTGCCTTTCCTTATTTACATTATTCGGACTATTGTCCTCATCTTTGTCGCCATATTTATTACAACGTTTCGACCGTTGTACGCTCCGGCCTTCTTCAGGTGGTTAGAATGTCGAACTGAACTCTTTATTTCGCTCACTGGGGTAGACTGTTCTAGTTCTACCTACCATGTTTAATGGATGTCAGTTACCAGTTATCTCCTGTTAATTTTCCGTCTGAAAGTTCTCCACTGTCTTAACCGGGTATTGAACTCACACTCTTTGGGTCCTGTCACTGGATCTAACCAACGCCTTTATCCACTGTGCCATGTGTCCGAATAATGTAAATAATGTACATAATACCTCATCTCAGAAATATAGACAAATATTGCATTTCCTTTATTAAGCGAAACTAAGTGACAACAGCTACAGTAGTCAAAACAATGAACAAATCTAAATGCGATTGCTACGTATTCATATTCAAATATATTTGTAACCATAAAGTTTTGTCTTTTGTCTGTGAACACATTGAGTTGCAATCACAAATTACAAAACCAGACAAGTGTGCTTGATAAACTTATTTCATGAATAAGCTTTTTGTTGAAAACTCAAATACCTCACCGAGAAAAGAAAGAGATAAAATGTATTTATTTGTTTATTTAAGTGATAATAACTTGCATTATCGATAACTTTTTATTGCATAATAGACGTTTATCCCTTTATGGGAAGATAAATTTTACAAGTAAATATTTAAAGTGTTTTCTTTATTCGGACAGAAAGCAATTGTGGAAAACCGGCTTTCAATGGAATTCGCTATTGTGTAACCATTAGCGCGTTCCAAAATAAATAAATCAATCTTTTATATTAGATTTTCGCAATAGAAACATTTTAATTGATATTTTGAAATAATGTATTGCCTTTTAGTTATTCAGAAAACTTTGACTTCATCTATTAATTTTATTAAATTTTAAGTCAAATATGAAAATCCTTTTGATTCAGGATTTTCAAATTTTATTCCTGCCACGATTTAAAGTCGAGTGATAAAGCTGGGGAAAATACAATGTCTGCGTCTAAAGACAAAGGAATAGTCGATGTGCGGGTGGTGTAATGGACAGCGGTTTGGAATTTAGAAATTGGAGAGCCGAGTTCGAACTTCAGTTGAATTCGATATATCGATTTATCGCACAAAATATTCACTCGCAAGCAATATTGTTCTTGCAATTCAAAATATGTTTCAATATTAAATAGTCCACAAAGAGTTGATAAGTCATAGCAAACAAAAGGACTAATTGAAACACAGTCCCAATACCTTTGTAAAAGTCTCACTCGGCTGGCATCTTCTAAACCGTGTTTAAAGATCTGCGGGAAAGTTAGTTGAAACTCTATATAACTGAGCCGCTCCTGTCACAAAGCAAAGTTACCAATGATGTCGGCAACCTCAAGAATTGAAAAGACACTAAATCGAAAGTTTAACAAATATAGTAGAATCCCTCATATCCGGAATCCCTTATATCCGGAATCCCTCATATCCGGAGTGCCTCATATCCGGAATCGCTCATATCCGAACATGATTTTGAACTGTTGAGGTGATATGTAATTGGTTTGAAATTTCTGTTTTTCAGGAAATTTACTTTGGATCATTGCTTATGCTTATTTCACCCTAACGGCTTGTATTGGCGCAAAAGATGATGGGAATAAGAGGAAAAAGAACAACTTTGGAGTTATCTGAAAAAACTGGACATTTAAACAGACTAGACGCTGGTGAAAGTTAATTGTAACTAATGGCTGGAGTTCAACATAGGAAAGTCAACATTGTATGATATAAAATCTTACAAAAAACTATTCTCAATGTTCACACAGTCATAATGAACAAGGAAAAAAAAAATATGATTGTGATGAAACCTGGACTGAAATTGAAAAAAAGCTATTTAAAAAGGTTGTCAGTTTTATGGAAAGAAAACCAGCATTTAGCTATGACGATTGCAATAACGCACGCAGAGTTAAAATGTGTCTTTCGTTTAAAAAAATTAAAGTAACAAAAGCAAAACGAAATGCGAAAAAAGGTGAGAATGACATTAGAAGAGAAAGAATCATCATGCAACAGCGATTAAAAAATCCTTGTTACATTATTTGTTTTGCATACGTGGCATACTGAATTTAATGAATTTTCATTAACATTACATAATTTATTTCTTTTTCCTTAAAATCTATTCCTTTATATTTCATTCACCATTAGCTCATTTTGTTTGCTATAAAACATTGAAAATAAATGTTAAACCTGATTTCAGTTGTTTTATTTTATTCTAAATATAACCCCTCATATCCGGACTTTGTAACCAATTCCTCATATCCGGAAGACCTTCTTAGTCCGGTTATCAGGGATTCTACTATATAACATTTTTAGTTTTATTATATCAGCTGGGTCAACATGTATTGGTTTAATTCTTCTCTTAATATTGGTTTCTTGCTTGACAGTTGCCCAAGATACTGCATGCTGGTCTTGACTAGAAACAACGTTATAAAGCAGGTACATCTCACTGACATATCACCCTGTAACCTACCACTTCCAATAGATGCCAACTTTGCTACTTGGATCGGGGGTCTGGGCAGCCCTCTCTTCGACAGCAATTTTCGGTGAACCCTAACTCGAGTTTGTGTCGATCTTATATAAGTGAAAATGTCTCCTTTTCGCTTTACGCTGACATTTAATCTCAGTGACACGCCAAGCACTTAAATGACCCTTACTTTGTTTAAACAGCTTTCAGCCGGCTTAATCCGCGACTTTTAGATTTATAGCTCTTATAAACAATTTACAAGAGATTTTGACATCTCCAATTTTTTATTATATTAGTATTCATTTATTTTTAAATTTATGTAAAACCTTTTCTTTTTTTATCAGCTTGATTAGAACCTTTAAACAATGAAAATTTGATAGGCTCTGAGAAGAAATGATCCACACACCTAAATCCGATTTTTTTGTCAAATAATTAGCACACATAAATACAGGCTGCGATAGATAAATTGTCGCCTAAATTACGCAAGAATGAAAATAACAATGACATTTCATTTTAAAAGATATACAGGGTACGATGGATAAATTCTCGTCTAAATTACGAAAAAAATTAAAATAACACTGTCATCTCATTTTAACATATACAGGGTGCGATAGATAAATTGTCGTCTAAATTACGAAAAAGTGAAAATAACTATAACACCTCATATTAACACTATAACAACAGATATATTTACCAAAATTACACAAAAATATCTTGAAATACTAAAGAGTAAATTGATTCAATAAAATCGCCATTGGTTTCAACCACGACCTCCAAACGACTTCGGAATCTCCTGCAACTCTTCTGAGCGGTCGCCTTGTTTCAGTTAGTTAATGCTGCCATAATCCTTGCCTTCAGTTCATCTTTGGTGTTTTGTTGGTCTCTCGCTAACTTACGCCTCACATATAATAGTCAAGAGGGTTGCAATCTGGGGAGTTAGGTGGCTAGATGTAAGGAGTGATATGATCGCAGAAATTATCTGATAGTCATGACTGTGTTCAGTTTGTGTGGTGCAGAGTCATGTTTCCAGACATATAGTCTTCCAACAGCCACCCTCTTGAGCCAGGGTTGAGTTTGAGGCCCTATGGAAATATGAATAGAGGCATAAAGCTGCCATCACTAGTGATCACTCTGAACACCTTTGTAATCACCATTGGACTCATCTAACTCAACCTGAATCCCTTGCATTGTCTTCAGATTGTCAACACTCTGAAATATTTGTATTAGAGCTTCCGGTGTGAATGCCAAGTAGTACAGCATGCCGTTTCCAAATTTCTGGCGGAGTGAATTGCGTCATGGTGCTTTTTCTCACAGACAGTGCCCAACTGACTGTTGCTGTAGTACTTGGCATTCACACCGGAAGCTCTAATACAAAAAATACTACTATACTGTACAGTCAACACAAAAATACTACTAAACTGTACAATCAACAAAATCAAAAATAAACAATGCCTATGCATGAAATTAAAAATATAAAATGGCGACAATTTACCCATCCTACCCTGTATATATATATATATATATATATATATATATATATATATATATATATATATATATATATATATATATATAAATATATTAAATATATTTATGGTATGATATATTGGTGTTAAAGTGCTCAATATCAGAGATAGAGCGTATGTAAATATAAATGTAGTAAGTTACTAAATAGGTTTATTGAATATTATAGCTCTAGTTATCTATTAAGCGATTTTTGGCAAAAATTCTGCTAGCATGAAAAAATACGTAAAATTCTTGTAATTTTCACGTATTTTCTCACTTGGTATTTTATATATATATATATATATATATATATATATATATATATAAAGAGAGAGAGAGTGAGAGTAAGAGATATATGTATGTATGTGTTAATAAATTTCAATAATTGGAATGAGGCTGCTAGTAGTGGAA
Organism: Acanthosepion pharaonis; assembly: GCA_903632075.3. Taxonomy (NCBI): domain Eukaryota; kingdom Metazoa; phylum Mollusca; class Cephalopoda; order Sepiida; family Sepiidae; genus Acanthosepion; species Acanthosepion pharaonis. The sequence goes on from CAHIKZ030000760.1 coordinate 1,120,617, forward strand.
GGCGTCGATTTGAAGATGAGAATAGGAGCCACGCAAAGCTTAAGAGAAATGTGCGTAAAGATGTCTCCGTGAACTTTCTGAAGACACCCACAGGCAGCTCAATCTGATGTGTACAGATTCTAGTAGAGTGTGTTTGTCGATGGCTGTTCTAAGGAGTCACTTTAGGGCGCACCGACGGAAGGTGGCAATTTACTATAAAACCGTAGACGTCCAGCAATTGAAATTTGATAATTTGTGGTAAGATATGCGGGTGCAGAAGCGGGTCTCATGCGACATTTCAAATTGCATGATAATGTACCACCCGCTCTTGGACCTTTTAGATGCCCTGTTGGTTCCAGAGTATGTAGGTTCCATGCTGGCCACATTCGTTCAGCACATCAGTAGATCTTCTCCAAAAAGATATTTAATAATGGCCGTCCTCGGACACGAGTTGGCAACCAACATGTATGTATATATTAGCGAGATTCGAACTCATTAAAAGTTAATGATTTTCTTTAATGAAGTAAATTCTGTTTCGGTTTAGGCAGAGTTAATTTTTGAAATTTGCATTGATAGGAAACGTTTGTACAAGAGACAAAATCTTTCATGACAAGTCTTTTTTCATGGTAAGACTTCTTTATATATAAATCCGTATCTGCCTACATTTCTGAGATGAGGTATTATGTACACTATTTACATTTTTCGGACTATTGTCCTCATCTTTGTCGCCATATTTATTACAACGTTTCGGCCTTTCAGTATCTGTCTATATTTCTGAGATGAGGTATTATGTACACTATTTACATTATTCGGACTATTGTCCTTAACTTTGTCGCCAAAGATAAGGACAGTATTCCGAATAATGTAAATAGTATATATAAGTCTCTTTTTCAAATCTGATGTCTTTGTAACAAACTCCAATAGAATTTATAATACTCTAATATTCTATGTCTCATCAGGAATTAATCATTAGTAAAGTACTATAGCATACTAATACTATTATATCGTAATAACTCTCTTCAGATGACCTAAACGTTTGGTTTTGTGTACTACTCAGCTTAATCGCGACTCTTTTGTACCAAATACAAGTGCCGACTGGAATAGTTAACCCGGTGAGAATTGATGAACTATAAAATAAGTGTGCCGGTCCAAATAAACGTCTCACCTAGAATTTTTATGTTACACAAACAAGAACAAAATAATCGTGCCTCGGAGAAAATTATTTGAAAGATAATAAGCGTGCCCTATCAAATAAGCATCATCGTGAACTAAAAAAAATAAATTGAAGGAAATAATTTAATCCTGCAAGCACTTACATTTGGCACACAAGTGTACCCGTAATAAGATAATATTTTAACGTAAAATATAATTTGAATACGATTTGCTAAAATGGAAAGGGCGTTTGCTTACATTGCGAAAAATACGAATTCAAAAGAATATATATTACGAATAATAAAATCTTTTCTTATGTAACAATTTATTTGGGCAATTACACTCAGGTACCTGGAAGAATCAGTGTTGGCTGAAGTGACAGTTGAATCAAATGTACACTCAGAAATAATCCGGGTGACATATCTGTCGACCTGTACGAGACGTTTGCCTCTAGATTCATATTTGACAAATCTATCGCTTTGTAAATGTCGTGGGAATTCGGACTCTAAATTCTTTTAATGTCAGTCGATTTTTTTTAACCTGTTTTTCTTGCCCGAATTTCAAGACAACTAAACGGGTATCGAATCTTATATTTTAAATGACGATAATTATAGATTTCATATGTAAAATTTGGGACGAGACTTTTCTGGAGTAAAATATTGAGTTTGACTTAATAAAAAAAATAAGTTACTCAAAATTCGCTTGAGGATGAAACGGAACTAATGTCTTTAATTTAATTGCAAAATTAAATTCAAGCTTTAGCTTCCATTTTTGAAACATGGTTAGAACTGTAGCGAAAAAACCATATTTTAAATCATATATAATTTATATATATATAATATATATATATATATATATATATATATATATATATATATATATATATATATTAAAAAACAGACCACTTTTAAGGCTCCATTGTAATAGTTTATTTCACCAGGGACTTTTAATTTTCCCTGGATCCTCAGATATCACTTTCAAAAAGGTGAAACGAAAAAAATATATATATATATATATATATATATATATATATATATATATATATATATATATATATATATATATACCTATAGAGCGTACGTAAATATAAATGTGAACATTGAAGTCAACACTCAGAGACGACAGGCTGTTTCATGCTAGACGCTGTCGGCAGCCTGACGATTGCGTCTAGCATAAAACAACCTGTTGCCTCTGAGTGTCAATGTTCATGTTATATATATATATATATATATATATATATATATATATATATATATATATATATATAAATAATCTGAAGCTAGAAATTTCTATAATAGCTAAACAGGTTGAAATGGTATCATGGATGAAATTTAGCCAACTAAAAGCAAAACAAAAACTAAAAACAAAGCAATATTTTGCGAGGGGGGGTTATGATGTCATTGCATTTACGGAAGGTGCGGCATAACATTTTAATAGTCATGTTAGTTTCTGCAAGTCAAAGCTGTATGCTGCTTTTTAGACTTTCATTTCATCATAACTCTCAAAATGGAATTTACTTGCGTTAAAACAGATAAATCTTTGCGTTGGGTGACATTTATTTTACAAGGAGAGATAAATGCATACCAAAACTTTGTATCAAAAAACGAAATTTCGCGATGACGTTAATATAGTTCATGTTTTGAATGAGTATAATCATGGCGGCCATGTGGGAATAGTTAGTTTGAAAGATTTGTGAAAACATATACGCGAAACTAAACATTCTTGTGATGTTATACTATCATCTGTTCTTAAGAAATCTAGTCTTCCAAATATTGGTAAAACCTAAAAATAACAATACGAAATATTAAATAAAGAACTAATGTTAGCGAAACGCTACAACAGCATCGGAAAGACATCACTTTTTTTCACAACTCTTTGGATCCTGTCACTGGATCTAATCAACGCCTTTATCCAGTGTGCTATGTGTCCTTAAGGACATCTGTGAATGAATTTCTCAGACTTATAAACTTAATGACTTCAGCAACCAAAGAGTAGTGAGTTCAATACTTGGTTAAGACAGTGGAGAACTTGGAGAGGGGAATTAACAGGAGATAACTAATAACTGACATCCATTAGACATAGCACGTGGAACTAGAACAGTCTACAGCGGCGAGCGAAATAAAGGATTCAGTTCAACATTCCAACTGCCTGAAGAAGGCCGGGGCGTACATCGGTCGAAACGTTGTGATAAATATGGCAATAAAGATGAGGACAATAGTCCGAATAATGTAAATAATGTACATAATACCTCATCTCATAAATATAGACTGATACTGAATGGCCGAAACGTTGTAATAAAAATGGTGACAAAGATGAGGTCAATAGTCCGAATAATGTAAATAGTGTACATAATACCTCATCTCAGAAATATAGACAGCTACTGAAAGGCCGAAACGTTGTGATAAAAATGGTGACAAAGATGAGGACAATAGTCCGAATAATGTAAATAGTGTCCATAGTAACTTATTTCAGAAATATAGACAGACTTTATTATTATTATTATTATTATTATTATTTATTTATTTATACTTATGCAATGAGTGGAATGGAGGCACACTTTGTTGCAATAGCATTGTCAATAATGAAATCAAGTATTAATATTACTTAAATGAACAGAAGAAAATGTTCAGGAAATGTTGTAGTAGGTTTTATCACCTCCTTAGATCATGAATTAATATTTCATGTACCTTCATAGTATGATTGTCATGATTGCCGCTAGATAATGAGTAACAAGTCTTGTCTGATGTTTAACGTCATCCTCAGCATTCTTGCCTATCTCAACACAATCCGTCGTCGAATGCCAAATAACTTCTATCTTGTATCAAGAACCCAATTATGATTATCAGCTATGTTTTGTATCTCTTTCAATTTTAAAGTAGTAACTTGGCAAATTTTTTTTTTAACGAAAATGTATTTTATTTGTTTCAACAATTATTATTATTACTGCTGTATCTGTTCCGTCAAAATGACGGCAATTATTGGGTTTTAATTGTCAGATAGTGAGATGCAATGAAACAAACGTCTTGAAGCAATGTATTGAGATTCAATAAAACAGAGGTTAAGAATTGACAACTAAAATAGAGTCCAATAAACCGATTGATTAATCCATTCTCTTCATATCTTTTAGACGTTCAACAGTATCTATGGTTCATTCATTACTCCTAGGATTATATAAATCGCTTTTTACTTAGTATATTTTCGTGTTAAAAATTTTATGTGTTTAATATAACAGTGAAATGGAAATATCTCTCACACGAAAATGATTAGCAACAAAACGACAAACACGGCGACGACAAAGAGAGCGATAACAAAGCCTATTTTAAGACTATGTTGAAGCAAGAAAATCACTTAATAGACAAAGGTATCTGTCTGCCTCACATGAAAACTTGAACAAATAAGACTGCAATTTAAGAAACGTTAGAGTAAAGAAACTGATTAATTAAATGGCTCCTTTTGCTCGAAACCTAATTTTGTCTAAATGCCGATAAATATTTTATTTGTATAAATTATTAAAAGGATTTTACTTAATAGTTTTAATCAATAGATTTACGAACTTAAGTTGATTTACCTCCCTTCCCACTACAGATGAGGTAGGGAATATATAAATGAATACACTGGAAATATATAAATAAATACACATTGATAATTATTATATGGTTTGATTATTATCTTTTCTGAATGTATCAATGTACTATTGCTGTGTAAATATCCTGTGTAGTAGAAAAATAATGCCTGTCAAATCACAAAGACCTCAGACAGTATTTTTCGAAGTCTGCTTGTTGTACCCAATAAGGAAGATTTTTGTGATATTCTCAAAATGTATTTACACCAAGTTGGTTGGCATGAATGGGATGGAACCGAGTACCCCAATGACTACTGGGATGATTTATCATTTTTCTCCGGTATTTTCCACAACCTTCAGCCCAGAGTTGTTGCTTATTTTTTGTTTTGCTGATATATTCTAGTCAACAGGTTTCGCCACATCAATTATTTGGCATTCATTTTCAGTTAGGTTGAGAATGTCTATGTCGGGTTATTGGTGTTCAATAACAAAAATAATTATTATTATTATTATTATTTCCTTTGATTTCTGTAGTCATAGAACCAGAGACCTGAGGTCAAAAATGGCTTCATGACATTTTCCACTGATCATTTTTGTAAAAAAAGAAAAACAAAATAAGATCATACAAATTTTACATTGATAAAGATCTTCATAATGTATGAGTAAAAATTTGTTTGTATTTCTTGAAGGTATAGACTACCAGGAATCTCTTCAATGAATCTATCGGAACCTTTACCAACCAATCCTAAGTCGCTAACTACAATTGGAATTTATTGATGTCCTCATGTACCACAATTTTGAGCTTACCATTTCATGATCCTTGTATTTGGATATTTTTTCTTTCTTTATTTCTCGTCTTGTTGCTAAAGAGAAAGACAGAGATCCTATGTTACGTGTTTTGTTCTTCGAATTAACTTCTTCAAGCTAATATTTTTATCGATGGAATTACATATATGTAGGGGAAGGCACGAAATACATCAAATTCGAATTACAATTCTACATCGAAAAAAGTTGAAGATCCAAAGATGCTTAACTTTAAATTATTTTTTTCGATCGATGCATCTGAATGAATAACCTCATTCAGTTTTCTACCACTTTCGCTTTTATTTTTTAGCTATTATATATATATTTATATATATATATATATATATATATATATATATATATATATATATATATATATATATATATATATATATATATATATATATATCTAAATATATACATATACACACACATATATATATATATGTATATATATATATATATATATATATATATATATATATATATATATATATATAGAGAGAGAGAGAGAGAGAGAGAGAGAGAGAGAGAGAAAGAAAAGGAGAAAAGAACAGTGAAGCTTTGTCGAATACACATTGGACTAGCTAAAGAAGCATTCCAAAGGCTAAGCAAAATTCTTAGAAAAATGAAGAAGTTCGTTAAAAACCAAAAAAAAAATAGCGCTGGATATCTACGTGATACTCATCGTCTTATATGGCAGTGAATGCAAGACAATCTACCCACGGATGAAGTGAAAACTGGAGGTAACAGAAATGCGGTTCTAAAGAAGGCTACTGCAATGGGTGGAACAAGTAAGTAACAAGGAATTTTTAAAGAAAATGACAACGAAATGAACACTTAGACTCAGACAAATTCCTTGGGCACGTGAGGAAGCAGAGCTTGGCAAATTTAACCTACGAGGGGCATATTGAGGGCAAGAGAGATAGAGAAAGTTAGCGAGCCACTTACCTGAGGAGCTTGTGGAAATGAATGGTAGAACGGAGGGGTAGGAGCCTTAGCAAACTACTTTTCTACAAGGGAAAGAAAGTTATGAAGAGTCATGATCGCCTATGTCATAAATGGGCGCGACACACACACACACACACACAGATATATATATATATATATATATATATATATATATATAATTAAATAAACAAGTTCTAATCCCAAATTTTTTATCATCACCACGAGAACGCAAATTAACGGTCAGATTGTATTTTGCACCTGAAGATTGCAGCAGCTGCATGAAACTCCGAGTCATACTATCGACGTCAGATATTATATATATTCACTACCATATATATATATATATATATATATATATATTCACTTTAAACGTTATTTTTTGTGGATATTCATATTTTAAAAATATTTTTATCATTTGAGCAGATTATTTAGTATGTTCGTGTCAATTTGCTGTCACAAATACTGAAACAAACAAAATATATATATATATATATTAAGGAAACCATTTTACATCTGTTGTTCGCCTAATTTTTATGCAGCACCCTCTCATAGGGACATCGAAAGATAGAAATAGACAAAAATATAAAATCACTGGTACTGTTATAGAAAACTGAAACACTTAGGAATTATCCATTGATCTTACAAATGTTTGATGTTTAAGCTTAGGTAATACCTGAATATTCGTGTGCTGCTTTTAAAGACTGATAAAAAAAAAATTTCCTCATTTTTGATATTGACAATATTTCTATTCGCATTCTCTCAACCCATTGTAGAGGACAATAAACTAAATCAATCCCACAAACTATTAAGAAAACCTTCGTCGTTTTTACAGAATTACGAAATAAAAGAAATTTTTTTTTTTTTTTTTTTGTTAATATACCTTACAAAATCCTAGTAAGCTTTATATGATTGTAAATGTGGTACTAGCCAATGTTTGAGAGAAGTGGGCAATAAATTCAGGTCGACAGTTTTGGTTGCTAAGTAACGGGACTATTAAGCTCTCATTCCAATCTACAAACAAATCTAACCGTCCCAGGCATTTAGGTGTGTCTAAAGAGATCATTCTAGACATGACAAATATTTTGCTCATCTTTACAGCAATCAATGTTCTATCAGTTTTAGTATTAACTATCTACACAAACGTGTGTATTTAAAGTCTTTTTTATTATCTAACAAATTCTTTAATAACGTGAACTATGTTAGGTATGTCAGCTACAAAAAATTATCCGTTTTATATAATCTTTATGAATACGTCTGACTTTAGATATGCACAGATTGAGAAAGAAAGAAAGAAAGAAAGAAAGAAAGAAAGAAAGAAAGAAAGAAAGAAAGAAAGATTTCTACCGGAATAAACATAGACAAAAGGAACATCCATACGCACTTATACATTAATAGAATATGATCTCTTTTCGGTGGAACAAATTAACATGCTAGTCTCCAAAACGATTAATGATGTAGTGAGTTCGATTCTTACCAGGCCTTTTATTGTACTTAGCTCGTGTTTGAAAATAACCCCCTTGATTATTATGTGTGGCCCGCAGTTGAGCGAGAGACCAACAAAACTCCTTATAACAGCAAACATGAACTGAAGGCAAGGATTATGACAGCATTCACCAACTAAAACGAGGACACCGTCCAGAAGAGTTAAAGAAAATTCCGAAGTCGTCTGGAGGCCGCGGTTGAAGCCGATAGCGATTTTATTGAATAAATTTATTCTCTAGTATTTCAAGATATTTTAAGTGCAATTTTCGTAAATATTTCTATTAAAAAAAGATGTCAGTGTTATTTTCATTTTTGCATAATTTGAACGAAAATTTATCCATCGCACGCTATAGATAGATAGATAGATAGATAGATAGATAGATAGATAGATAGATAGATAGATAGATAGATAGATAGATAGATGAATGTAAATACATATATATAGCGAGAGAGATTATATACATAGATAGATAGATAGATAGATAGATAGATAGATAGATAGATAGATAGAAAGAGAGAGATAGTTATAGATATAGAGATAGATATAGATGGATAGATATATAGTTATACAGATAGATAGATAGATAGATAGATAGATAGATAGATAGATAGATGTAGATACATATATATAGCGAGAGAGATTATATATATATATATATATATAGATAAGATAGATAGATAGATAGATAGATAGATAGATAGATAGAGATAGTTATAGAGATAGATATAGATGGATAGATATATAGCTATACAGATAGATAGATAGATAGATAGATAGATAGATAGATAGATAGATATAGCGAGAGAGATTATATATATATATATATATATATATATAGATAGATAGATAGATAGATAGATAGATAGATAGATAGATATGGATCAGACTAAGTTATTACATTCTTTCACTTCAAATAGATATTACGAAAGGACTGAAAAGTATTTTAAATAAAGAGTTAATAACTAAAGAATATTATATTTGTCTGTGAGAACTGCTTTATGACACCAATTTGAACAGTGATGTAACTGGAATAAAGTCGGTTTACTTAGCTATTAACTTCATATTTACTTAGTAAGACAAAAGATCAAAGTTTAAAATGCTATCATTGTATCGAACCAAGGCGATACCTATATCAGGCCTGGAAGACATGCGACTGGGACCTCCGACTGTGGACAGACATATAGAGACCTAAATTACAATTTAGACTTTTCAAAAAGAAATCTTTACTTTTTACTCTTAGATTAAATTAAGCTTCTTATTTAAGACGTTAAAGTAAATATAAGGTTCATTTATTTTATTTTAACTTTTTAGATGTCAAATTGACAAAACATTGTCATTAAGAATTATATCACATATGTAAAATATTATTCTTTATTATACTGTTTTTCATTTAAAAAAAATGAAATATTGTTTTTAAAATTTAGTTTTTATGAATATTTTTTTCTTTCTGATAGGTATTTAAAAAATTATTTTGAATTTTAATTTTCCCTTCTTTCGTAAATAGAGGACAAAAATATAAATTTTCACACTGCTTAATTAATGAAAAATGTTTTTCATTATTAATTTTATCACAGAAAGTTAATGTCATAATTAAATTCTGTAAATTCAATTTAATATTTTACAAGTTCTTTAAAATATATTGCAAATAATGTAAGAGAAGAAACAATACTGAAGTATAGTTTATTTTATTTTATACTATGAAACTCTCTAAAACGTCATTATTAAGAACTTTGTCATATAGCGTTAATATGTTTCTCTAAAATAATAAATATATTGATTATAAAATTTATTTTTGGGAATAATTTGTTCTTTCAAACCTTTTTTTAATAAATAATGTATAATATCAGAAATAGATAAAATATATAACTTATATGCACATAGGTACAAAATCCTATTTGCCAGTTCAACTGTTATGAATAATCAAGAGTGGTAGCCCCTGATTTTGTCACTTCATCTTGGAGAGAGCTATTTCTGTTTACTGCGACTATGAAAGGACACTATACGCAAACCTTGTATTCTCAGTTGAATAAAGCTTGACATTTTTATATATTTTTGTATTTAGTCATTTTGAAATTTTTATATCATAAGGTGTTTTTGTAGATTCCCCCTGTGAATATGTTGTATTGTGGTATGTGCAGGATCGATTGGTGATGAATGAGTTCTTGTGGTAAATAGATCAATTGTATTGGATGAATGAATCGTGATCGTGATTAGCTAGGACTAGGATAATTAGCGAAAACCAGCCTCTCTTCTCTCTTTCCCCTTCGGCAATGTGCCACATTTATTGTGTATTTTACAATAATAAATAAACCGTTGAATAAAGCTTCCTACACTTTTTTTTAAGCATTACGCCCCGAGCAAGGCGTGAAGCCACTAGGATGCAGGGGGTTGCAGAAGATTTGGAGCGAGAGCAGATAGGAGTGATAGAAGAAAGGATGGGGAGAAGGATAGTGGGGATATCAAGGTAACTGGAGGTTATAGCTCTCAGGAAAACAGTAATTGGGAAGGGTGTTCCACAGACGAGAGGTGCGAAGTATGAAGCTATTGGAGTAGAAGAGACGGCTACATTTAAAAGTTTCTACAGTGTAAGGGTGGGAGCGGAATGCCAGCCTCGTAGGGCGCTTGAATTCATGGAGTCTGGTAACCAGTGAAAGCAGCTCATCGGAGCAATTACCATGAAAGTATTTGTAGAAAAGACAGAGAGAGGCGACGGCGCGTCAGTGAGAGAGTGACTGTAGACGAGACGCCAGATCAGGGCCAATTATATTACATATCCGTCTCTGGATCTTGTCATGAACTCCGAGGTAAACAGAAGGTGCCCCAGACCATATATGGCAGCAATACTCCATGCAAGGGCGAATGGTTGATTTGTATATTTGAAGTATCGATTCCGGGGAGAAAGATTTCCTGGCGCGGCACAGAGAGCCAACTTTCCTAGCAACTTTTGTACTGCGTACTTTTGTCATTACACCCACTACACGTAAGTTAATTTGGCAAAAATGCAAGTTACCCATGCGGATCGAACACACTACAGTACCGTGTGGGTTTACGTGTTCATGTATTAGAAACACGTGTGTAACTCCTGGTAGAATAATAAAAGGTCCAACTACAAGAAAATGGCCAGACTTGAATTAAGTCCAACTGAAGATAAAGAAGACAAACAAGATCCAAATATATAATATATATATATATATATATATATATATATATATATATATATATATATATATATATATATATATATATATATATATATATTATTTTTTTATAATGTAGAAAATAACGATTAAAATGATTCTTCATTTCTGCCCTGCACTTCAAAATGAAATGTTTTTGTCAAGTTTCTCCTTTTTTTTTTTTTTTTTTTCACATCCTTCTTTTCTCTTTATTTTTTCTTTTTTTTTAATGGTTTTTGTGAACCAGGATGTGTATCTGACACCCAAGTGAAACAATCAGCCAACCCTATATCATTTATTCGTTTTTATTTTCTTTCCTTCGTTCCATAAGGTTTACATTGGAGAATCTTCAAAACTCCGGAGTATCAGATATTTATATTTTCAGAAAAAGGCACATCTTCAGCAACACGTGGGAACCCCTTTCTCTCACTCACAAAGCTTAAAATCAACTTATTTATTATTTATTACTTTCTCTGCTTCACACACACTATATTACAGATTATTTATTGTAATGCATAAAGATACAACAGAAGAAATCTCCCAAATTAGTTCATAAAAATGACGGAATATTCCATCAGAATAACAAACACAAGACAGTATGTCTCATCGATACCAAACAAAAAATGTGTCTATTTGACTGGGAAGTTTTCCCACGTCTGCTGTACCACACCGGATTATCATTTATTTACGGCTAAAGCACGCTGAAATCTCCGGTTCTCGTTCGATCACCGAAGTTAAGTAGCATCGAGCCTCGTCGGCACTTAAATGGGAGATCGTTTTGGAACATCGGATACTGTAAGCAGTGGCGGTTAGTAAAGCCTGACAAAAGAAGCCTATTTTTGAAATGCGGGGGTGGTGTAGCGCATACAACGACAGACTTGTCTCGGATTATTTAGCGTAAGAACGTCACTGTCAATTGCAAAGAGATTCAAATAAGACATTGCGAACTAGTAGGAATTGCGACCCTTACTTGTAAACGGTTCCCATGGATTGCTACTGAAAAACATTATGATTACAGAATCTACCAATTCATCATAATGTCCGTTCGAGAAAGATGAAAAAAAAAAACATTCTGATCTTTAGAAAATTTTTAGCTTCTTCCCGCCAACTTCTTCCCAGCAGACTCCCATGAGAATGTTTCCCCGATCACTACAATCTTAACCTGTTCAAGTCTAGAGTTAACTGTTATCTTCCTCTCCTATCCGTATAAACTACCACTTGACAGTAGTCCTCTACCTAGAGTGATCCCCGCGCCTTGTACAGGGTGAACCTTACTGTAAAAAAAAATCAATTCCCTGGAAAAACTGGAACATTGTGAGACGTTTTCTGTTTATATGAAAAGCAGACAAATAAACATTAAGAGATTTTGGTAATGAGCCTTAATGGAAAAGCAATGAAATGAGGAAAGAGAGGCCCTGAAATAATGGGAAAGCAACAAGGAAAAAGAAAAATAACACGAAAGAAAAAATTCGGAAAAATAAATAACACAGAAATGAAGAATAACATTTAATGGAATCACAAATGAAAAAAAAAAGTAGAAACTGAAAGCGAGGCTAAGCGAAAATTCGTAACTGAAGCAAGAAAGAAACATTTGACTTCGACATAAAAAAAGTAAAATGCCTTGCTGGTTAATTTGAATAATACGACCTTCTTGAATTAAAGATCAACGCTTTCAAACGTTTGGACAATATTGTCAACAAATAATTCATTTAAAAAAAAGAAAAGAGTGCACTAAAATTACTTAAAATAATATTCTTCAAATTGTTTGTTTATTTAGATTTCTCGATTTCCTTGGTGACAACTATTTTCGAATAGTCTAACCAGGTTCAGTATGTGTAATATAAAAGACATTCCAAACTCAAAAGCGATTTTCGATTTTCATGTAAGCACTTTCAGAAAACATTTTTTCTTCTTTGCTTTTGTTCACAACAATGATTCATTCTCAAAATATTTTTCATGAATTTGATTGATTCAGGAAATAAAATGAACGAGAAAGGACCCCATCAGTGACACTAGTGACTAAATATTGACTTTAAACAAATGTTTCAAACAGTATATCGATGGTGACATAGTAAATGTGAGTTCAACCCCTAGATCGAGGGGTGACAGAACTACTTTCAACTCGGAAATAATTTCAACTCAATTTAAAATCAAAATTATCACTATCTGTTAATTCTTAAACAAAAGTTGGTGTTCATTTTTTTTTAATTTAGCATTAAAAATCCTTAGTAGATAAGATAATTCAAAATTCATCATTTCTGCAACTTTCATTCATTTTTTTTTTTTTTTTGAAAATGAATAAAGTGGTATTTTTTTATTTTCTTTTATTCATTTAAATCTAATTCAATAAAAATTCAATGTTCTTTGTAGCAATAACAGTAGATTGCTTTGCTTTTTGCAAAAAAACTCTCGTTCAAAAAGCCGTTAGTGATTAAAATTTAAGAAAATGAATAAATTAAATTTTAATTTCGTTTGAATAGTTCCGAGTTGAAAGTAGTTCCGAGTCGAAATTATTTCCGAGTTGAAATTAATTCTGCATGCCAGATCGAGCCGTGTATATTTGGACTCAGTAGAAACGGGACGGGCAGCAAGTGAGCAGCACCAAAATAAGAACTAAACAAGATATCCGTGGAGTTTTGAGATTCGGAGATTCTGGTTCAACCATAAAAAGTTTTCCCTCATCCAATATTTTATGCACTAGTTTGATTTTATAGCATTATTTTGTTTGTTCCAAGGCAGTAAAGCCACTAAGACATAAGGAGTTACTGAATGTGAAAGAAAAAGGAAAACATTGGAACATTATTAAAGAACAAAAACAAGAAGAGTAATGAAGAAGACAGCAGAATAATGACAAAAGTACGCAGATGTAGGCTTTAAGAAAGCTTTATGCCACTGAAAATACAAGGTTCACGTATAGTGTCCTTTTATAGTCCCAATGAACAGAAATAGCTCTCTCAGAGAGGAGAGTAACAAAACAAGGCGAGACCACTCTTGATTATTGATAACAAGTAGATAACGATTGATATTGCATTTAAATTTTTGAGGATCAAGTTTAACTTGAAAGCATGGCGTATGAAGAGAGTTCCACAGGCAAGAAGTGCGAGAAAAGAAACTGTTAGCATAGAACTTATGGTTAAATCTAGCCATTTCAACTGTAAAATGACAAGACTTTGGCGCCAGTTTAGTCTTGCGATTCAATTCATAAAGTCTAGGTACCATAGCGAAGAGTTTATCCAAACATTTACCATAATGTATTTTTAGAAAAGGCACAGGGAGGCAACTTTACGTCGGTGGGAAAGTGACTGAGAACAGTAAACCTAGCAATGGATTCAATAAAATCTTTTCACTTCATGTCAGCCCAGAATGTAAGCCTGATAAGGCGCTACAAGTCACTCTTCTGGAAGTTAGTATAGGCTATGGTAATAGGCGTCAGGAAGCGGTCTTACAGGCGATTGATAAAGAGAGGCTCCGTTTTGGAGGCATTAAAATTAACAAGCCATTCCTTGTCCCAGTTAACAATTATTCTTTAGATCAGCCGCCAATTTGAGCTGAACGAACTGATCAAACTTAAAATCGATACAAGAGTAAATGGTTGCGTCATCAGCATAGATACCAAGTTGAGAAATGATATCATCAGGAATCATTGACGAAAATTTAAGAACAAGTAGCTCCAAGAATAGAGACCTGGGTGAAATTTTAATTAGTACAAAAGGATCTAGAAACGTGGCCGTTCAAGACAACTTTCATTTCCCGATTTTATAAGAAAGTTTGAATCAGTTTAAAAATTTCAACTTATGAAGAAGACCGGTATGCCAAACCCTGTCAAACGCTTTCGAGATATCCAAAGCAATAGCTTTATCTTAAACTTGAAAAACTCTTTCAACAGTAATCATTAGTACATCAGCAGTTGACCCAGAGAAGCGAAAGCCATATTGCTTGTTGATAATAATATTGAAGGGCAACTCTCTATATTTATATAATAATATTTACTAAGAACTATCCACCATATCTTACGTTCATATCACACAACTTATTCAGTAATTCTCTGCCTTGAGTGGCTTTTGAGCCTTGAACTGAGTAAACATTATTTTTGTTAAAGATTTATAAAATCAAAAGATTTTTATTATAAGTTGGAGAAGGTAAATCGCCCGTATTTCTACATTTGGTGAAGAATTGAGCAAATTTAAACATAAAAGAAAAATGTAGATTCAAAATTTATATACAGTATCTTTTAATTTTATGTTGTGATTATATTATACAATACATTTAATGTATATGTAAAAATATGTGTAAGAAAGTTGAATTGCGAGTGAGTAAAGAAAAAGTTCAAA
Organism: Acanthosepion pharaonis; assembly: GCA_903632075.3. NCBI lineage: Eukaryota > Metazoa > Mollusca > Cephalopoda > Sepiida > Sepiidae > Acanthosepion > Acanthosepion pharaonis. The sequence goes on from CAHIKZ030000760.1 coordinate 1,136,055, forward strand.
CGTCTTTTCGTAAAAAATGAATGCAAGTCTGAAACGGCAAATGTGTTTCATAAAATTTATAATATCAGAATTACACACTCTTTGTTTTAAACATCGGAGATGAATATTTGTATTCCTTTTTTTTCTTTTTTCTTACTTTTTTTTTTTTTTTTTTTTTTTTGTATCATAAAAGTTATTCCTGCGAGGCCGACCTTGGTCAGTGACATTTATCTACAGCGAGGATTGTCTGGTATGGGAATGACGTGTAGCCTTTTTTGTGATCATAGGAGTTATTGCTGCGAGGCGGAGCTCGGTCAGCATCATTTATTTACCGCGAGGATTGTCTGGCACGAGAGTAACGTGAAGCTTCTTTTTTTTTCTGATCATAGGAGTTATTGCTGCGAGGCTGAGCTCGGTCAGCGTCATTTATCTACCGCGAGGATTGTCTGGCATGAGAGTAACGTGAAGCTTCTTTTTTTTTTCTGATCATAGGAGTTATTGCTGCGAGGCTGAGCTCGGTCCCCGTCATTTATCTACCGCGAGGATTGTCTGGCATGAGAGTAACGTGAAGCTTTTTTTTTTCTGATCATAGGAGTTATTGCTGCAAGGCTGAGCTCGGTCAGCGTCATTTATCTACCGCGAGGATTGTCTGGCATGAGAGTAACGTGAGGCTTTTTTTTGTGTGTGATCATAGGAGTTATTGCTGCGAGGCTGAGCTAGGTTAGCGTCATTTATCTACCGCGAGGATTGTCTGGCATGAGAGTAACGTGAAGCTTCTTTTTTTTCTGATCATAGGAGTTATTGCTGCGAGCCTGAGCTCGGTCCCCGTCATTTATCTACCGCGAGGATTGTCTGGCACGGGAGTAACGTGAAGCTTTTTTTTTTATCATAGGAGTTATTGCTGCGAAGCTGAGCTCGGTTAGCGTCATTTATTTACCGCGAGGATTGTCTGGCATGGGAGTAACGTGAAGCCTTTTTTGTGATCATAGGAGTTATTGCAGCGAGGGCGAGCTCGGTCGGCGTCATTTATCTACCGCGACGATTGTCTGGGATAGGAGTAACGTGAAGCTTTTTTTGTGATCTTGGGAGTTATTTCTGCGAGGCTGAGATCGGTCGGCGTCATTTATCTACAGCGACGATTGTCTGGCATGAGAGTAACGTGAAGCTTTTTTTTTGTGATCATAGGAGTTATTGCTGCGAGGCTGAGCTCGGTCAGCGTCATTTATCTACCGCGAGGATTGTCTGGCATGGGTGTAACGAGAAGCTTCTTTTTTGTGATCATAGGATAACTCCTATGATCACAAAAAAAGCTTCTCGTACACCCATGTAACGTAACGTCATTTATCTACCGCGAGGATTGTCTGGCATGAGAGTAACGTGAAGCTTCTCTTTTTTTTTTTCTGATCATAGGAGTTATTGCTGCGAGGCTGAGCTCGGTTAGCGTCATTTATCTACCGCGAGGATTGTCTGGCATGGGTGTAACGAGAAGCTTCTTTTTTTTGTGATCATAGGAGTTATCCTATGATCACAAAAAAAGAAGCTTCTCGTTACACCCATGTAACGTAGCGTCATTTATCTACCGCGAGGATTGTCTGGCATGAGAGTAACGTGAAGCTTCTTTTTTTTTTCTGATCATAGGAGTTATTGCTGCGAGGCTGGGCTCGGTTAGCGTCATTTATCTACCGCGAGGATTGTCTGGCATGAGAGTAACGTGAAGCTTTTTTTTTTGTGATCATAGGAGTTATTGCTGCGAGTCTGATCTCGGTCCCCGTCATTTATCTACCGCGAGGATTGTCTGGCATGGGAGTAACGTGCAGCTTTTTTTTTGTGATCATAGGAGTTATTGCTGCGAGGCTGAGCTCGGTCAGCGTCATTTATCTACCGTGACGATTGTCTGGCATAGGTGTAACGTGAAGCATCTTTTTTTTTTGTGTTCATAGGAGTTATTGCTGCGATGCCGAGCTCGGTCGGCGTCATATATCTACCGGGAGGATTGTCTGGCATGAGAGTAACCTGAAGCATTTTTTTTCTGATCATAGGAGTTATTGCTGCGAAGCTGAGCTCGGTCAGCGTCATTTATCTACCGCGAGGAGTGTCTGGCATGGGAGTAATGTGAAGCTTCTTTTTTTGTGATCATAGGAGTTATTGCTTCGAGGCTGAGCTCGGTCCCCGTCATTTATCTACCGTGAGGATTGTCTGGCATGAGAGTAACGTGAAGTTTTTTTTTTTTTTTTGAGATCATAGGAGTCATTGCTTCGAGGCTGAGCTCGGTCGGTGTCATTTATCTACCGCGAGTTTTTTCCACGTGTCAATGCTGGAAATCGCTCTTTGTGTATATGTTTTTTTGTTTTTTTGTGTACCATCACATTAGAACAAAGTCGATCAGAATGAATGTTTTTGATGGAGAATCTCCCGAGTGCTTTTTTTCGGTTGTTGAATCTTCGTTTAATGTTGTGGTTTCTAATGTTGCGATATCGTCACCGCGAGGAATATGAGGATACTGAATCTTTAGGGTTGGTTTATTAAGGAAACTCCAGATTTTTCTTTGGCGATTTTTCATAAAATTTTACATTGCAAAAATTTTACCAATCAAAATATTTCAAATGTATACTTAGGATATATACGAGCGGTAATTGCTGAGGTAAAGTTGGAAACGCTGCTGTGTGAAATTTGTTTTGATAAAGAACGGAACTTTTTCTGATGTTAGCGAACACTCGTTGCCACTTTTGTAATGTCGACGAATACGCATTGTCACTTTCGAAATGCTCGTTGTAGTAGAGATTTTGTAATCGCAAATAAAACTATAGACGCCTTTGAATAATACTGGTATCAGATGCCTTCGAATATCACTCGCACTAATAGTTCTTGCATGGTAATACTCGTAATAGTAATCCGTATAGTGATCGGAATAGATCAGAATAGTATAGTGAATAGAGTAGAGAATAGCGGTCCGTATAGTACTAGAGGATAGACTAGAAATGAGAATCTAGATAGTATAAAGGATAGAAAAAAAATAGCGATCAATTAGACGTCACGCGACTTCCTACTTATGCGTTTCTTCTATGGCCACGTGGTTTACTTAATTCAATAATGGGATCGCCTGTGTTTGCTCACTGGCGATCTATGTTCAAACTCAAGTGTCGGCAGCTATATTTTATTCCTCTATAACAGAACTACTGCTCAAATATTGTTGAGATGTCTTTGCTCATATGTGATGTTATTGTTATTGTGTGGCATTTTGGTAAAGATTAACAAACGTAAATCTTTTATAAAAAAATATTAATTTGTCATTTTAAAATTGTATTGAAAAAGAACTAGGAGCATAATTCGCTTTAATTTAGGTTTTTGTAATGCATTATTTTGTTGCCAGTTATGTGAATAAAGATTAAAATAAAGACAATGGTTTTGTTATTTACACATCAAAGCAATATTGTTTTTCATCAATTCTGAAAGGGGTGCTAGGACTGATTGGTGGTTGGGAAGTGGTGCGACACCTTTATCCACTGTGCCATGTCTCCTCAAGGCACAGTGGATAAAGGCGTTGGTTAGATCCAGTGACAGAACGCAAAGTGTGTGAGTTCAATACCCGGTTAAGGCAGTGGAGAAATTTTAGAGGGAAATTAACAGGAGATAACTGATAACTGACATCCATTAGACATGGCACGTGGAACTAGAATAGCCTACCCCAGTGAGTGAAATAAAGGGTTCACTTCAACATTCCAACCACCTGAAGAAGGCCGGAGCGTACAATGGCCGAAACGTTGTAATAAATATGGCGACAAAGATGAGGACAATAGTCCGAATAATGTAAATAATGTACATAATACCTCATCTCAGAAATATAGACAGATACTGTTTAGTGATTATAACTTTTCTGCCTGGTGTAATTTGTGTTTGAGCTGAATATAACATGAACCATTTCTTGAAAGTTTAACTCTAATTTCAGTAGAATATTGTATTGTAGTGTCTGTAAGAAATTGCTGTAAACTAATTTTAAACAGTCGGTCGTAACCGGATACCTATGACCGTTTCTCTCGACAATGAAGTACTTTTCAGTCCTATCAAGCATATGCTAGGGTTTATTCTAAACTGGATGAAGATGGGTTTTTTTTTATTCTCGAAGGAATAAGTATTCGCTTATAGTGACATAACTCGTTATCTATGTGTTCTAACTGGTTCATATTGGCGAAGAGAAAGAGAATACGGGAATAAACGGTTTAAAGTTTTTCACGAAATTGATAGTGGCTTAGATATCAAAGAAGTTGATCAAGAATTGGCCCAGTAGAGTCACTTGTGTGCTATGCACCAATTCTGACGTGGTGAACTATAAGTCTTTCTAAATAAAACCTCCCAGTGTTAGGAGGATTAGATGCAAATTACTGCTCCAGTGAATTGGATTTAAGTGTGCAGCTGGAGATGTATTAAGTTGCCTGTGGGAAAGTTCCACTAATCCGTTGGTACAAGAGAAGTAAGCTGTCGTTTTGACATATTTAATGCCTAACAGAATTTTTAATTCCTTAAAAGTACTCGTTTGAATTGCGGTCTTCGGTCTGTCGTACTAACGGTTCGATAAAATTTGAAATCCGTCAGTTGAAATATTTGGTTAGTGATTCTGTTCTTTTCTTTCAACGGAATTACAACTGGCCATCTTGTAAAAGTGTCTATAACTGTTAAGACATGCGTGTAACCATTTGATGGAGGAAGTGGTTCGATATATCAATGTGGATATGCTGAAAATGTTACAGTTTTCTTTTGGTGATTTCGTATGACAGAATATCTTATGTTGCTGTCATTGCAGGAAATTATGAGTCACTGTTCTAACATCCTTATGCTAAACAAGACGAAACAGTCATGAATAGTTTTCGCCATGGCCTTCTTTCTATGACATGGTGATTTTCTAAGCGTAGCTTAGATGTGGCACAAGGCCGAAAGTATGGAGCACCCAGTGAGTATCGAGCTCACTACTCGGTCGTACCACGTGGAAGAGACCTTTCTTTCTTTAATGTTAGAAAAATGGTCGAGAACATTTTCGTGTAATGTTTGGTACGTATGATCTTGCTTTCGGAGTTGATATAGCACATCAGATATCAGTAGTGGTGAAAGGCAATTGACTGTTTGAATTGTCTGAATTAAATATTTATTAAGGACACATGGCACAGTGGATAAAGGCGTTGGTTAAGTCCAGTGACAGGAACCAAAGAGTGTGAGTTCAATACCCGGTTAAGGCAGCGGAGAACTTGGAGAGAGGAATTAACAGGAGATATGTGATAACTGAAATCCATTAAACATGGCACGTGGAACTAGAACAGTCTACCCCAGCGATCGACATAAAGGATCCAGTTCGACATTCCAACCACCTGAAGAAGGCCAGAGCGTACAACAGCCGAAACGCTGTAATAAATATGGCGACAAAGATGAGGACAATAGTCCGAATAATGTAAATAGTGTTGTTTATATTCGCTGTAAAGAAGTGTCTTCCTTCTGATAGCATGTCATGATGTTAACGGAGATGATTAGCGTTCAGTGTTGTTCGAAAAAAGGTGTATGTGATTTTGTTCTTGCCGGATAATTGTCGAATATCGGTAGAATGTTGAGTAATGTCATCCAGGTAACGAGTATAGATGACACATCCTGATTCTGTGTAGATGGCAAAGTGTCAGCTTTCCAATGCGTCCGTATTGTTTAATAGTAACATATCTGAGTAAAAGTTTCCCGCCAAAAAATCTTCTATTTTTGTTGCACTAATGAGAATTGCATAATATATAGAATGTCTCTAAAGTCTGGACAACCCAGGCAAATATGCATATTTTCAAGAAATTAAATTTTCAACAACATTTTATTGAATTGGAATATTAACAAATAACATCTTCAACATGATTTCCATCATTTGTGATGCAAAGGTTAATGCGCTTTCACGTAAACTCGATGCAATAACTCCACATTGCCGCCAATTTTAGCATATTAACTCTATGCATTCAATCAAGTGTGTTGCATGTGTGATTTTCATTGAGTACACCTTCTCCTTTAGCGTGCGCTAGAAAAAGAAGTCAATTCTTTCTTCTTTCGACAAAACCATGTTTAATCTGTGGATGCAAAAAAATATAGTTAATGAGATTTCCTATGTGTCCAGATTTTAGGGACACCTTGTATAGTATGTGCTGTTTGTATCATTTCATATCTGCTGGGTCTTCTTTTATGTGTCTTGACCCTTCCGAACACTGACAGTCATGGCTCTCTACAACATTATCTCCCTTGTAGCTCTTAGTAACATTTGTTACTTTCCCATATCTCCCACTCCCCTTTGCCAAGCTTCCTTTCAACCATGCATTCATACAATCTCGCCAGCAGATGGACCACTGCTTTCTTGTGTTCATTTTCTCTTCGATTTATCCTGTGAGTACCAAATTCTTCAAGCCAACCCTCCTCAATATGTGTCCCCATAATTTAAGCTGTCTCTTTCAGATTCTGAGTATGTGTCTTTTTTGTTACCTTTTTCTTTAAGATTACTGAGTAGTTAAAAATATAAATATATATAAAGGCGTTCATGTTGTATTCGTCAAATAATTGTTACAGTAATTCTTCCTCCCAAAAATACCCAGGCGTCAGTCTATCGAGAAAGTTGCCAATACCTCATAAAAACACCCACCTCCATGTAAAAAATGCTTTTCTGCAATAATCTAAACAAAAAATACGTAACATTTGTTTGAAATGAGATTAATTAAACCTTAAATTAGCTAATTTTTCTACAGTTTCATAAAGGTATAATTTAAAAAAAAAATATTTTTCAATAAAGAGGAATACGTTGTATTGACATATTTTTAACCATTCTTAGATTATTACAATAAATTTAAATTCGTTCTGAAACAGAGCAAAGTATTTTGCGTATTGGGAATGTTAAATTCAATCTATTGAAATAAAAATTAAAATAAAACCTTCAAGAAAATATTTCATTTTAAAAAAAAAGTATTTTAAACCTTAGGTATCGCTTTTCTTTGGAGGTACCTACACTATATAGATTGTTATCCAGCGATAAAATCCTAATCCTAATAAGTGAAGGACTGTTCGCTGACGTTCCTTTCGCCAATAGGGATGTTGTGATGTCTGATAAACGCAGCTTTTTCACATCCCGCATCAGTTTGTCGTGCGATAAAGGTCAACACTTAGGATCGATAGTTTTATGACTGTCATCAGTCATGTCTATGAGAACGTTCTCTTAATAACAATCTTCAGGATGTGAGATCTCTCGTCGTGTGTCTTATACTGTTGTTTACTGCTGCTAATGAGTATTCATCGGGTTAAGAGCTACAAAGAATGGAGATTCATGAACGCGGAAGAACAACTCTGGTTCTTGGCTAACAATATATTGAGATCGGCTACTGTGTCACTGTTGTGTACGATACACCTAATTTACATAAGTGGAGTACCGACCATATAAATATGGGTTGGTACCGGGAAGACAAAGAGAGAAGTAAGAAGAGATCCACTCGAGAGACTCTGCCCGACTGCTATTTAGTCAACCCATTCTGCAGGAACAGTCTTCCCAAGAATATACCAAAACTAACTGTAAATATTGTGTACCTTTTTTCATTGTTTCAATACATTTTGTTACGTACATTTTGTGTTGTATTATTATTATTATTATTATTATTCCATGCTTATTCAAGCTTCAACAGTCACCCAAAAATTGCCCTGAGTTTTATCCGAGATGAACAATAAGCAGCATTTGTAAGGTTTACTGGATGCAGTCACCACTTTTACTGATCCTCGTTCCCCTATTTTGAATGGGAACTTACACTTAGTGAGCCTGTGCCCCAAACCTTCCTGATTCAAGGAGGTAATGTTTTATTGTAGCCTTGTTTTCTATCCTTCTTTTACCTACAGCGTTAAATGCTGTGTTTTTCTTACCAATTTCTTAGATACCCATGGGGTGCACATAGGTTGTATATTTCCAACAGTGGTTTATTCATAGTGGGTATCATATTTGTTGTAAATTGTTTTCCTTGACGTCAAGGTTTGCCGCTGCATTTATCTGTACGGTGTTATGCAGTTCGTATCTAGAGTCTGCAATTTCAGCAAGTTCGGTAATGATTACAATTTCTATTAGTGGCGTTGATATCTTTACTGATTCAATAAGCGGCTTCAGTATCCGTCTATATGTCGTCAAGGACACCTGGTACAGTGGACAAAGGCGATAGTTAGATCCAGTGACAGGACCCAAAGAGTGTGAGTTCAATACCTGGTTACGGCAGTGGAAAACTTGGAGAGAGGAATTAACAGGAGATAACAGATAACTGACATCCATCAAACATGGCACGTGGAACTAGAACAGACTACTCCAGTGAGTAAAATAAAGGGTTAAGTTCGATATTCCAACCACCTGAAGAAGGCCGGAGCGTACAACGGCCGAAACGTTGTAATAAATATGGCGGCAAAGATGAGGACAATAGTCCTAATTATGTAAATAAGCGGCTTGTCTAGCTAGAGACTTCTTAGGACATTATTTTCCATAATATTTTCAAGTAGAGATTTTTAGAAGGCGGAGAAGTTGTGATGGAGACTTGTCACCGACTTCAGAAATTGCCAACTTGCATTAGAATAGCGGCTTTTAGTGTGCAGCATTTGTTAATCCCTTATTAGCTAGATGCACATGTATTAAAAACTATATTAGCAGAAAAGGCCATTTTCGGCATTATGGGTATCCGAAAAAAAAACAATGGGAGCATGCGCAGTGCGAATTTCAATAGTCTAGCCGCTTTCGGACATCACCGCAATCGAGGCAGGACGTGAATCCCACAACACAACACAACACATGATGTAGACCAGATATGTCCAAATCGTAGCTCGTGAGCCACATACAGCCCTTTGATCTTTAATATGCGACTCGTGGAAATATGTTTGCTGAGCTTCTTTTTTCATCACACTTAATATAAAAGGTAAATGAGAAAAAATTTAAGCTTTATAATTATTTACTGGGTATGAATTGAGACCCCATTAGATTAAAACGCAAGTTTAGCGGTAATCTGTATTCAACAAAAACGTATTGTAAATTTTGTTCATGTCTTGCGGCTCTCAAATATCTGAACTTTATCGCACGTTGCTCTTACATTAAGGATGTTTGGCCACCGCTGGTATAGACACTACACACCTACACACTCCTTCACTCAACAACAGATTATGTTTAACCACATTTATTTCTTCGTTTTACAGGACTGCCATGAGAAAATTCCTAAATTTACTCGCTCTTTCAAGAATTATGCTGAATAATCCTAATACTAAAACTTCGCGTTAGACTAAAAATTTCTATTGCATTTTATTCCTTTTTCTTTGGTTATTTCTTCTGACCAAATCAACACGAGACGTATTCTTCGTTAAGCACAGAACACCTTCTCAAACTCAAAGACTCTTAAAAACAACAAATGAGTCATACGGGTTGGTAGTTTCGAAAATGTCATCAAGCTCATTTGCTAAGTTTTCTGGAAAGGCGTCTACCACGTATGCATATTTCATCTACTGCGATGTTTTTTTTTCTGATGTAGAAGCGGCCTTGTAGGTAATTAAACCATACTATGGGGTTCATTTTTCTGAATGGTGGAAGCATAATATATGCTGTGTTGGAAGACTGTTCTTCGATTTTCCCATTTGATAACATCGTCAGTTCAAAATTTAAAAATTGTTTATTAGTGTTGAGGTACTGAAAAAAAAAAGAATGACGTTGACTACAAAAATTCTGAGTGAACGGTTTTGTCGTTAAGGCATGAAAATTGTATGAAACAGTTGTTTTAATGGTGTTCTTTTACATAGTTGTGTTCAGATAATGGTTGCGTCGCTTGAACGTCGTGGTCACTAGTTAGATTCGGATTTATGGCTAGTTTGTTAACAGAGTACCACCGCTTTTAATCGATTTTTGTTTCAAAATGATGGAAAGTGAATCTTTGATGAAGAAAAAATGCAGCGTAACTGCAAAATATTTAGATTAAAAATGTACATACAAGATGTTTAATATGTTGGTGTTTGCATTATTATAATATACTGTATTATATAAAATAATTATACAGCAATATATTGTATGATATGAAATAATTAAATTGTAATTTAATGTCTGATATAAAATAATTATACTGCAATATATTGTATGATATAAAACAAATAAATTGTACTTTAATGTATGATATTAAATAATTATATTGTAATATATTATATGATATAAATAATTACATTATAATATAATGTATGATATAAAATAATTATGTTTTATTATGTTTTATAATATTAAATAAATATATTTAATATATTGTATATGAAATAATTACATTATAATATAATGCATAAAAATAATTTTATTGTATTTTATTATATTATATTATATTATATTATATAAAATAATTACATTATAATATAATGTATGATATAGAATAATTATATTTTATAATATTGCATGATATAAAATAAATATATTTTATTATATTGTATATGACATAAATATATTGCAATCTATTGTATGATACAAAATAATTACATTATAATATAATGTATGATATAGAATAATTATATTGTACTATATAAAATAAATATATTGTAATATATTGTATGATAAAAATATTTACATTATAATATAATGTATGATATAAAATAATTATATTTTATAATATTACATGATATAAAATAAATATATTTTATTATATTGTATATGACATAAACATATTGCAATATATTGTATGATATAAAATAATTGCATTATAATATAATGTATGATATAAAATAATTATATTGTATAATATTGCATGATATAAAATAAATATATTTTATTATATTGTATATGACATAAATATATTACAATATATTGTATGATTTAAAATAATTACATTATAATATAATGTATGATATAAAATAATTATATTGAATTGTATGATATTAAATAAATATATTTTAATATTTTGTATGATATCAATTAATTGTATTGTAATATATTGTATAATATGAAATAATTATATTGTAATATATTGTATGATATAAAATAATTACATTATAATATAATCTATAATATGAAATAATTATATTGTATTACATTGTATGATATAAAATAATTATATTGTGTGATATAAAATCATTACATTGTATGATACAAAATAATTATATAGCGTAATATATTCTATGATATAACACTGTGTATGAGAAGTTTAAATTGTTAATGATTAAAGTAAATGTTTGTAAGGTCATCATTTTCAAAAATGAAGCAAGTCGAGTAAGTTAAATTTCGTTTCGTTTTACATAGTTCATAAAATCATAACATAGTTACTGTTTACTTTTAGAACAAGTGATGAAATGTTTTGTTTTTGTGCAAACCATAGGATTTACTTCGGTGAGGCTTAGTTTTGTCACTGATCTGCCGCTAGGGCTGTCAGGTATGCGAATAGTACGAAGATTTTCGCCCTGTGTGTGCTGAAGTATTTTTGCTTGTACCTTATAAAAGAAGATGATAAAAAAATGATTTGTTGATTTTTTATTTTGTTTTGTTGTTTTGTTTTTTTTAGCGGGTTGGCAATTTTCCGAGGTTGGCTGCAAAACCTTCGTCATGAGTTTAATGCTGCACAATCACTGCATACATTCTTGCCCTCGAAATTGGCGGCAAATTATTTTGATATCTGTCAGAAATTTTGACTGATCCAAAATTATTTAACAATTTTTAAGATAATTTTTCTTTTAACTTTTCCTTATTTTGAATATAAAATATATTTATAAAAATATTATTTATTCACAAAATATTAAAAATACATTTATTAAGAAAAATATATATTAATTAACAAATTTTCTATCGATAACCGAAAAAATAGATAGATAGACGAAGAAAATTGACAAGGATTTATTTTTTTTTTTTGCGTTCTGTTATACATATTGATACAAATAATCTATTTTTATTCAACTGCTTTAGATAATTGAAACCTACTTTCGGGAGCATCCACAAAATATATTGGTGGGAAATTATGATTCAGTATGAAAAAGACGATTCAGTACTCAGATTAGTGACTAAAGAAAGACTGACTTCAGAATTGTGGAAACCAATCAGTGGGAATACCGTTGTCTACAAGACCAACGGTTACATAATAGGGCGGGTGTCTTTAATTTAAATAAAATAAAACTGGCATTTTAAAAACAACTGAAAGCAATTTGTTGCTGACAAGATTTGTAATTTAAGTAGAATAAAATAATTTCTAATGTTTAGTAAATAAGAAAAATGATACGGACTCACAGATGGTAGCATTTATATTCTTAAGTGCTGCAGATCTTAAATACACACGAATGAATTAGTCGCAGCATGAATATGAGTTCGAAACCCGTGCCACAGGCCTAAATATCTAACTTTGGGGCTTTGAGCATGAAAATATCGGTGCAAACCGCTTGATTTAAACAACTTTTTGTTTACTAAAAGGAGCCACATTTAAACTATTTACATTGTTCAGACTGTTGTCTTCATCTTTATTGCCATATTCACGACGTTTCGGCCGTTTGCACGCTCCGGCCTTCTTCAGATGATATTGGTCGAAATTTCGAAACAAGCTCTTTATTTAATCCACGGGGGTAGAATTAGTGAAATTAGAACTATCTACCCCCGTAGACTATATAAAGAGAGTTAAAACAATCTATCCCTGTGGACTAAATAAAGGGAATTAAAACAATCTATCCCCGTAGAGTATATAAAGGGTTCATTTCGAAATTCCAACGAATATCACCTGAAGAAGGCCGGAACGTACAACGACCGAAACGTCGTGAATATGGCAATAAAGATGAGGAAATCAGTCCGAACAATCTAAATAGTGTAAATAGTTACAATATCTCATCTCAGAAATACAGACAGAAGAAGCCACATCACCAAAGCTTTGACATACGGATTTGTATTTCAATGAGAAAGCACACTCCCTTCTTGATGGATAGAGAAACAATTTTTATTGTATAATGGCTAGGCTTGCGGTTTGAATAAATTCAAAGTCATAAACTACCATAGAAGAAAGTTCAACGGAGCAATTTTGAACAGGAGTAGAGGTTTATCCCTTGTTCCCTGTTTAGGATTGGGTTTGCGGTTCCTTTAAAAGTCTATTTCAACTCTATACTTTTAAATTCTCTGCCTGAACTCTGAATTGTTTTCCACTAATTAATTACATTTTCTCCTTCCTCAAAAGGAGTAGATAGATTTGACTGTCGTTCGGTTCATACTCCTCCCCGATTTTTTAAACAGGAGTAGTGGTTTAACCCTTGTTTTCTGTTTAGGATTGGATTTCTGGTTCCTGCACCTCTGTATTTCTGACGTCTCCGCCTGAAATCTGAAATTTTATCCAGTAATTATTATCACTTTTTCTCCTCCTAATAGGAGTAGATAGGTTCGCCTACAACCCGGTTCACACTCCTCCCCGGTCTTTTTAACAGAAGTAGAGGTCCATCCTTTGTTTCCTGCTTATGGATTGGGTTTCTAGTCGCTTCTAAAACTGTATACTTCTATCTGAATTTTGATTTTTTTTATTCGTTAATTAAATCTTAACCTCTTCACGTCTAGAATTGTCTGTCTATCTTTCCTGTTATCTTGCTCTTTCTTGTGCTAATATAACACCACACACTGACCCTCTACCTTGAGTGGCACTTGAGCCTTGTTTTAGGTGAACATTAATGAAAAAATAAAATCGATGATAGGATATGGCATTTATACCTTAAATTAGATTCCCAAGTAGGCATCTACGCGGACAACACTACAATTTACTCCTACCTCAAAAACAAATCTAGTGTCGCTGACAAAACTAACATGGCTGTTCGTCTCGAAAAGGACCTCCAATCGGTTGTGAACTGGGGCAGAAATTGGCTGGTTAACTTTAACGCCTCAAAAACAAAACTGCTCTCAATTAATCACCACAGAGATCCTCCCCTCCCCCATTAGAATGTCTGACGCTCAACTTCTCGAGAGCACCTCTTTGCGGCTGCTCGGTCTCACGTTGACTGCTGACCTGAGATGGAACAAATACATTGAGTCAATTGCTTCGTCCACCGCAAGAAAAGTTGGCTCCCTGTGCCGCGCCAGGAAATTTTTCTCCCCGGAATCGATCCTCCAGATCTACAAATCAACCATTCGCCCTTGCATGGAGTATTGCTGCCATATATGGTCTGGAGCCCCTTCTGTTTGCCTTGGGGTTCTTGATAGGATCCAGAGACCGATATGCAATGCAGTTGGCCCTTGGCATCTCGTCTGCAGTCGCTCTCTCACAGACGTGCCGTCGCCACTCTCTGTCTTTTTTACAAATACTTTCATGGTAACTGCTCCGATGAGCTGTTTTCGCTGGTTCCCAGACTTCATGAATTTAAGCTTTCTAGTAGGCTGGGATCTCGCTCACACCCTTTCACTGTAGAAACTGTTAAATGTAGCCGTCTCTTCTACTCCAACAGATTCATATCTCGTACCTCTCGCTTGTGAAACTTCCTTCCCTTTTTCTGTTTCCCTGATAGCTATAATCTCCAACTATTCAAATGTAATATCAATTGACATCTCCAGTTGCCTTGATCTAGCCACTATCCTTCTCCTCATCCTTTCCTCTATCAATCCTCTTTGCTCTCGCTCTAAATTCTCTGTAACCCCTTGCGTGCTAGTTGCTTCCCGCCTTGCTTGGGGCGAAATGTTTAAAAAAAAAAAATTTACATGTCCTATCCGAAGTTGGCCGTCTACCGATCGCTCGCACTTCCTGTTAGATGACTGATAGATAAGATCTACTTTTAAGAGGATTTACCTCGTTCTTAATGGTATTTCTGCTTTATGGGTTAATATTTTAAAAATTATCAACGGTCGTCCTGACTGAAAAGTGAATGAAAGCTGACCGCTTAAAAAGGAATTATACTACCCTTTTTTTTCTTTTGACAATTGCAACATGTTTCCGCATTCTTCAAGCTCTGTATGCGTGTGTGTGTATATGTATGACTGTGTTTATGTGAGCGTTTTTGGAACTGAGTCTGCGTGTTTATTTCTTATGTGTGCGGATGAATGTACGGGAGAGTGTGTGTGCATGAGTGTGTATGAATGTGTATCTGTACATTGGTGTGTGTGTATGTGTCCATGTTGGTAATCACTGAAAAAATAAAAAGCGTTCACACACATACATTCATACATACATACATACATAAATATATACATATATATAATGTCTTTGTGCAAAATACCCGTTTGTGTCTATGTTTGTAATGACTGTTAAAATAGTAAGCGTTCACATACACACACACACACACACACACACATATATATATATATATATATATATATAATATTGATACAATAGTTGTCAGTAAAAAAAAAAATACTCTACCGCCCCTTGTTAAAATGATTGGTTTTCCTCATATCCATAGAAACTAATATTATGAATGTATGTGCTTATAAAACTCAGTAAATTTCAAAATAAGTTATTCCAAAATTCGCTTGAAAATGAAAAAGATCTAGGGACTTTAATTTAATTCTATAATTGAATTTGAAGCTTTTAGCTTCTGATTTTGAAATATGGTAATTTCTGTGTAGCGATGGAACCATATTTTTAAATAAGTAAATTTATAATATATATATATATTATCATTTAAACGTTATTTTACTGGATACCCATATTTCAGTACAAGCTCCGTTTATTTATTAAACTGTATATTTCTTTATTTCCATCTCCGGCTAGAAAATTAGAGAAATCTTATTAAAGAAAAGATGGGCCCTCCGGTAGGATTCGAACGTGCGTCCGCATAGCAGGAGAAACCGCTGTCAGATCCGACGTACTTTAGACCAACTCGGCCAAGAAGGGTTTCGTCGATACCGCGAAGCTGAAAAGTGACTTTAATCTCAAATTTCTTCAAAGATTCTCGAAACATTCATATCTGCTGTTTTGTATTCTAATGATAACAAAACAATTTCTAAAGTAATGTATATTTTATTTATTAATCCAATAGATTTTACCTCCGTTTATTTATTAAACAATATATTTATTTATTTTTGAATATTAGAAAAATCTTGTTAAAGAAAAGATGCGCTCTCCGGCAAGATTCGACCCTACGTTCCCCTAGCAGTAGAATTCGTATCCTGATGATGGGCGCCTCTTTAATAGGATTTCGTCAAGTTTATTGTCAATGTCCATGATCACAAAGATCAAACATTTTGCAATAAAACATTCTGATAAAATTCATGTAGTAATTGTGTCAAATTACAGACTTAGTGATTCTCCCTCTCACACTCACTCACTCACTCGCTCACTTACTCACTCACACACACACGCATACACACACACATACACACACATATATATATATATAGAGAGAGAGAGAATGAGAGAGAGAGAGAGAAAGAGAGAATGATATTCACGAAAAGCCAGAAGAGCCGATAATGGTGAAATTGTAGTAGCTTGTCTGAGAGGTGTGAATTTAATTCGTTGGTATTTTATTACTTTTTATTTACTATTTTAATTGCTCTGTAATTTAACCAACGTCAAATTACATTCTGCATTTATTATCTCGTAAAAATGTTTTTGAATAATGTCGCTAGTCCATATTATTATCATCAATTGAGCTTCTATATATATATATATATATCTGTCTCTCTATCTGTGTGTGTCTCTCTCTTTCTCTCTCTTTCTCTCTCTCCCTCTCTCTTTCTCTCTCTCCCTCTCTCTGTCTCTGACTCTCTCTCCCTCTTTCTTTATCTCTCTCTCTCTCTCTCTCTCTATATATATATATATATATATATATATATATTTATTTATTTATTTATTTGTGTGTAAGAACAGTGGAGTAATGGATTTCGGCTCGAATTAAAGAATCGGAGAGCCGAGTTCGAATTCCAATGAAGTTCATTACATTCACTTAGGAAAGACATGAATCTATCTCTTCTCCCCCAATCATCTATGACAAATCAGGACAAATTCTCCCCCAATCATCTATGACAAATCAGGACAAATTGGGTGGGAAACGGTCTAAGAGAAGGAACAATTCTGAATTCAAAACCTCCCACTATGAATAAATAGTAAATAGTAGACCAGTTTGGGATCCATGTTGTCAAACAGACAAAGAGAAGGACAACTCTGAATTCAAGTCCGATGTCAAGTTCAATTTCGTTCTGGCAACTCATGTGACGACGCCGGGCCAAAATACTTCTGCCAGTCATTTATACAACATTGGAGGCGTGGAGAGGGAAAACGTTCTGCATGGCCAATGGAACATCTTTCATAAACAACTCTGAACAGGCCTGCATCCTGGAAAGGAAATAACTCTTCTGGCAGAGAGATACACGGTCTCTCAAGATCGAAAGAAACTATATATATATATATATATATATATATATATATATATATATATAAATATATATATTAAGCTCAAAATTCTTAATAACATGACAGCAAAAAAAGAATACTTTTCTTTATCGTCCTATTTTTCGCAAAATGCTTGTATTATTTTTCAATAAATGTCGTTTCTGACCGCACTTCCTTCTTCAAGAGATCTTCTCCAGCTCGATGTGCAGCCTAAAGTTTTGACTATATCCTTATGGCAGACATTTTACATGCGATTATAGCACCGCTATATTCTGTTCCAGTCTCAAAACTTTAAAAGGAGAATAACCAGTTCAATTTCTCATTAAGATTTTCGTCGTTCATCGTCAATTGTACACTATTTACATTATTAGGACTATTGTCCTCATATTTGTTGCCATATTTACCACAACGTTTTGGCCGTCGTACGCTCCGGCCTTCTTCAGATGTTTGGAATGTCGAACTGAACCCTTTATTTCGATCGCTGGGGTAGACTGTTCTAGTTCTATGTCTAATGGATGTCATTTATGTTATCTCCTGTTAAGTCACATCTCCAAGTTCTCCAGTGCCTTAACCACGTATTGAACTCACAACTCTTTGGGTCCTGTCACTGGATATAACCAACGCCTTTGTCCACTGTGCCAGGTGTCCTTGAATAAATAGTGTACATAATACCTCATCTCAGAAATATAGACAGATATTGAAAGGCCGAAACGTTGTAATAAATATGGCGACAAAGATGAGGACAATAGTCCGAATAATGTAAATAGTGTACATAATACCTCATCTCAGAAATATAGACAGATACTGAAAGGCTGAAACGTTGTAATAAATATGGCGACAAAGATGAGGACAATAGTCCGAATAATGTAAATAGTGTACATAATACCTCATCTCAGAAATATAGACAGATACTGAAAGGCCGAAACGTTGTAATAAATATGGCGAAAAAAATGAGCACGCTAATTTGAATAATATAAATAACGTACATAATACCTCATCTCAGAAATATAGACAAATATCGTCATTTACTTCCACTTTTTAATGTTTCTGAAATGCAAATCAAAAGAAAATATCGAAAACAAGAAAAAGTTTGGATCTTTTTGATAAAGAATATTAGGTTGGAAACAAATTCCTGCCATATTTATGAACCTTGTATTTCGAATATTTTTTTTTTCTTATAATATTATAAATGAACTGGTTTGGTTTTGGTCTAGGTGTTTATTCAAGATATTAGCATTATCTTGAATAAATACTTAGACCAAAAACAAAGAAATTTAGACAATATAAAAATAAAAAGAGATGAAGATAAACAAAAATTATGTAACTGTAGAAATCCTCATAATGTTGCACGGAATCATTAGTATACCAATGCAATATCTCATCTATTGAGAATCCTGTAAACATAAAAATCTATATAGGTTGCACAAGCCATGAGTTCAAAAAGAGATCCAATTAACATCAAACTTCATTTAGGATAAATAAATACCGAAATCAGACGTCCCTATCGAAATATTTCTGGCATTTAAAGGAAACCAATAAAATATCTACAGTAAAATTTCAATTAATAAGAAAAGCTAAATGACCAATGTTCTTTGTGCATATATGAGAAACTATATATTACTAAGTTTATAAAAAATAAAAATTTACTGAATCAAAGAAATGAAATATCTATTCTTTGCCGACATTGTCAAAAATTTTCCTTAAATGATATTTAAAAATAAAATTGAATTAAAAAATAAAAAAATGGGAGCTGGTAATATACATATATTTGATATGTAACAATAATTTTTAAATAATTTTAGTAATTCTATTACATTTATTTGAATTAAAAAGTAATACAGTCTATTAGTAATTAAGAGTAAAAATAATATTTTAAAATTGTAGTTCACTATAAAGTATTCTAACCCAAACACTCCTTTTTAGAAAGAATCTTTAAGTATACAAGTACGAATTTAACAGAAAAATGCCGAAAACTTTTTTGTCATTGATAAAAAAAAAAAAAGATGACATGAGTTGAACGGATGTCATAATTCGTTGAAAAATACACCCCTACCCTCCCTAAAATTAACTTCTTTTTCGAACGTAACTCATAATTGATACAATAATAGTTAATAAAAATGAACACGCTACTGCCCCTGTCTAAATGATTGGATTTCTCTGTATCCTTGGAAACAAAAATTATGAGTTGTATGTGCGTTTAAAACTCAGTAAATTAAAAAAATAAGTTATTCCAAAATTCTCTTGAAGATGAAACTAATGCTTTTAATTTAATTATATAATTAAATTTGAAGTTTTTAGCTTTGGTTTTTGAAACATGGTAATTCCTGTGTAGCGAAGAAACCATACTTTAAATCAGTTCATTTATAATATTTATGCTCTGTAAATTTACATTGAGCACTGTTTTATAAAAATAAAAATATCAATTAAGAACACCGGATTATATATCTTATTATTCTTTTTTTTTTATAATATATATATATATATATATATATATATATATATATATATATATATATATATATTCAATACTTACGGTAACATAATCCATGTTTTTACGTTCTGTTGTTTCTTTTTTCTTTGTAGATTACCTAATATCAAAGTTGGTAAATTTATATTGACTTTATCCCTTTAGAATAAGTTTAGATCAAACCCATATCAGAAATTGTATTCTGTATGAACTCAAAATGGTCTCTTCAGAAACGGAAGAAACGCGAAATATTCACTTAGTCTATAGAAATGAAGCTTTAAGTGATATGATTTGGCCGGTTCCAATCGGAATATTTTTCTCTCGAATATTCCCCTCGATCTGAACAATGAAGTTCTGTAAAGACTGAACTTCTACAAACTGTAGTTGTGAAAAAAAACCTAAGTAGACTGCACGAGATTTAGCCAAACAATTCACACTTGGATCATAAAACATCTTCATGAAGTCGAAAAAAAATTATTCCAATTTGATCAATGGGCCCCTCATCATCTGACTGCTTCTCAGCTAAATCAAAGAGTAACCATTTCCTGGGGAGGAGTAGGATCTTTACAAGTGATGAAAAGTGGTTTCTATACAACGAAAACGGCAATGGATAGCACCATCTGAAAAAAGGAGAATACACCCGAAAAAGTTATGCTATGTGTTTGATAGGATACGAAGTGCGCCGTCTATCATGAAATGCTAAACTAAAACAAAACATCTGATGCGGAGGAGTTTTGTTATCAATTGTTCGTAAAGGCGTGTTGTTCTTACACGAAAATGAAGAACCGTATATTGCTCGAGTCACTAAAGAAAAGATTATGGCGCTAAATATGGAAGTTTTGTCTCGTCCTCCTTACTCTCCTAACCTTTATAGATTATGGTGCTAAAGATGAAAGTTTTGTCTCGTCTTTCTTACTCTCCTAACCTTTATAGATTATGGCGCTAAATATGGAAGTTTTGTCTCGTCCTCCTTACTCTCCTAACCTTTATAGATTATGGCGCTAAATATGGAAGTTTTGTCTCGTCCTCTTTACTCTCCTAACCTTTATAGATTATGGCGCTAAATATGGAAGTTTTGTCTCGTCCTCCTTACTCTCCTAACCTTCCCTGTACCTTTTCTATAAATATGTAATTGTTCTAATGAACTTTTCTCTATGGTACCTAGATTTTATAAAGTTAAGCGCAGTACTAGACTGACAGAAAGGGCTCATCATTTTACAGTCGAAATGGCGAGATGTAACCGTAAGTTCTCATATACTTCCACACTCAGTAATCCCCTTCTGTCTTAGTGGATTTATTGCCTTGCTTGGGGTGAAATTATAAAAAACTTGCTCTATGTACTATCTTTTAAGTTCACTGTTAAAGTTTTAAAGGAGAAACACTTTATTAATTGTGGAGAGGTCAAAACTGATATTAAGTGTTTCTTTGCATCGATACATGGGTAATTTTACGCCCGATGGATTAACAGTTTGCCAAATAGATGGAGACAAATAGATTATCGATAATAAGGGAAAATATTATTTTGCTTAAATATATCAATTAAAACAAAAGTATTTGTTCCTTTTCCATCTTCAAACGCAATATGACTCTTTTCAACTTCTGGAACATCACACACACACACACACACACACACACACACACGCACGCACACACACAAAGAGTTGCACACGCACACATAGATAGATAGATAGATAGATAGATAGATAGATAGATAGATAGATAGATAGATAGATAGATAGAGTCAGTCACGGGCAAGAGAGAGACAGACATACAGGGCAAAACAGTATGTTAAAAAAAAAATAACCATTCTAATTTTTGGTCATTCAAATATTGATTTGGGTAATATTTCGTCGAGCCGAAATGTTTTAGCATAGCATCTCATATATATATATATATATATATATATATATATATATATATATATATATATATATATATATATATATATATACGCCCATGCACACACATTTTTTTCATTCGATTTAAGTATTTTTCTTTAATTTCCTGGGTAGGTTAAAAGGGTGGGATTGCAGAGTTTACTTTTGTAAGCATTTTTTTTTTTTTATTCGTTTGGAAATCGTTCGCTTGTGGTATTGCGTCGCGCATTCTTCGTCTTTTCAATCCAGCTGCAGTGGCGTCCGGGCGTGGGAGCATATCACCGATCATTAGTGCGTGCAGTGAGAAATCCCACGTTTTTGGTATGACGCCAATCCTCTCAGGGGATTTGGACTTCTTTAGTTTATCACCTTTTTCCCATGCTTAGCAGTGATGAAACAAAGCGATTTGTAATGAAACGCGGAAAG
Organism: Acanthosepion pharaonis; assembly: GCA_903632075.3. Classification (NCBI taxonomy): domain Eukaryota; kingdom Metazoa; phylum Mollusca; class Cephalopoda; order Sepiida; family Sepiidae; genus Acanthosepion; species Acanthosepion pharaonis. The sequence goes on from CAHIKZ030000760.1 coordinate 1,158,107, forward strand.
GAAAAAATAATTATGGGTTCATGCCTTTCCCAAAGATATGTGCACCTAGTGACATCTGCGGTCAACAACCAGGATTTTTTTCTTTTCTTTTTTTTTTTGCAGGTCACATGTTATGACATTTCTTTTTTATTCCATCCACTGAAGGTGTGTGGTTATTTATTTTGCTCGGCTCTAGTAGATTTTACAAGGACATGGATAACTGAAATGAATACAGTGATTGCTCTAGAACAATGATTCCCAACGTGGGGTGCATGCCCCACCGGTGGGTCATGGTAATATTTTGGTGGGGCATGCGTAGGATGTACACCCTTCGGCTTACTATACCAACAGAATAAAGGGATATTTCAAGAATGAGTTAATCGTGAATTATTTTCTAGTGAGCTCAAATTTCATTTTGCATTATTATTTCATGATTAAAATAATCAAAATATATTACAGAATAAAGTTTCATTCAAATATTTTATATTTGTCATTCAGTTCTCTGTTATATGTTTTGAAATTATATATATTTAACTGACTTTTTCTTGTTTTTTGTTTTTTAATTTTTCTCTTTCGAGGACGCTATGGTCTTTAGAGAGAATAAGCTTTTATTCAAATATTTTATATTTCTTTCTTTCAGTTCTCTATTATATGTTTTAAAATTATATACATTTAACTGTCTTTTTGTTTTTTTAACTTTTCCCTTTCATGGACGTCGTGATCAATGGAGATTTGTTTTGTTGCAGTAAAATTTTGAATATATAAGAATTAAATATTACGGGGGGGGGGGGTACCAGAATTTTAGAAATACCAAAGTGGGCCATAGCCCAAAAACGGTTGTGATAAAAATTTTTTTTTTTTAATAATTGTGTGATAGCAATAGTCATACAAAGAAAAAACCAGTATGTGTAATCTGATAAAATTTTATTGATAGTTATTTCTTATATTTTTTAGCAGTTAAAAATCATAATTCTAGACAAAGTAGTAAAGGAAAGTAAGAAGAAAGGACTAACTATCAATTGTAAGAAAATAGAATCTATGGTTAAGAGAGACAATCCAAGATGCGAACTACAAATTGGAAACTTCAAAATAAAACAAGTACATAAATTTAGCTAGCTGGAAATTTTTATAACAGACGATGAAAAAAAGTGGCCCGGAAATCCGAAGACTCATCGCAATAGCGAAACATACATTCGAAAAAATAAGCAAAATATTAAAAAACAGGATTTTTTTTTTTTTTGGAAACAAATATACATGTACTTAAATGTTATTTTATATCAATCCTCCTATATATCAATGACTACTGGAAAATTTCCTCACAAATGAAGTTTATACTTGAGGTAACAACGATGTGGTTCGACAGAAAGATGCGGAAAATACCACAGACACGACACGTGATCAACGAGGAAGTTTTAATGAAATGTAAACAAAGAGAACACTTAGAATCAGGATACGACAGTTGAAACTTTTTGACATACAATGAAGAAAGATGGCTTGGAGAAATTAACATTCACTGGATATAGTGACAAGAAAAGCATAGGAAAGCAGCGCTTGCGTAAATAGTGTCAAGCCAGGGTCTGGAAGGAACAGTCAATAGACAAACATTACTTACAACTCCGAATGGCATGATGTTGTGGAGAGCTATGATCTCTCACGTCCTGAAGGAAACGGTACATAAAAGTAGAAGTGGTTTCGATTCTCGGTGTATACCTAACATCTGTAGCTTTTTACTCATTTTTAAAGTCGGCTGTTACTACTCTTGTGATAGTCCCATCTATGAATAAATAGTGAATCCCAAACTGGGGTCAAAACACTATGAAAGTATAAAATATTTTGTAGTAAAAGTGTCAGCAATATATTTTTATAGTAAAATGAATTACAAGCAATACATATTGTAAAAAAAATGCCAGTGTAAAAAAAACACAAAAAAAACAAATATTATCAGCAATACTTTTTTTGTAAAAGAAAAAAGAAAATATTAAGAGCAATAAATTTTTATAGTAAAAAAATAAAAATTACCATCAATATATTAATAAATATTAAGGCAATAAATTTATAAATAAATATATTTGTAAATATTACCAGCAATATATTTTTATAGTAAAATGAATTACAAGCAATACATATTGCAAAAAAAAAATACCAGCAATACATTTTTGTAAAAAACACTAAACAAACAAATATTATCAGCAATACATTTTTGTAAAAGAAAAAATAAAATATTACAAGCAACATATTTTTTGTAAAAAAAATTAAAATTAAATAAAATATTGCCATCAATACATATTTGTAAAACAAAAAAATAATATTACCAACAAAACATTTTTGTAAAAAAATAAAATAAAAATAAAATAAATAAAAACTTACCAGTAATAAATTTTGTGAAACAAAAAATATTACCAGCAATACATTTTTTGTAAAAAATAAATTAAATAAAATATTACCAGCAATCCATTTTTGTAAAAAAAAAAAAAAAATACAATACAATATTGCCAGCAACACATTCTTGCAAAAAATATAATGAAATACTACCACCAGCAATAAACTTTTGTAAAAAATAAAATATAAATTTATGTAAAAAAATAACAAAATATTTCCAGCAATACATTTTTGTAAAAAAATAAATAAAATAAAATATTACCAGCAATACATTTTTTGTAAAAAAGAATAAAATAAAATATTACCGGCAATACAGTTTTGTATAAAAAAAATAAAATAAAGTATTACTAGCAATACATTTTTTGTAAAACAAAAAACTAATGTTACCAGCAATACCTTTTTGTGAAAGAAATTACCAATGTATAAATATTATATATTGTATAAAAGCTTTTAAGTAAATAATTTTGTACCTTCTTCATTTAAGCAATCCTTCGGAATCCATTCTAAGAAAAAAAATCCTAAAAGCCAACAAAGTTCGTTTGAACAATCAATTATTCATTTATATTTTCCCTTTTCATAATTGAAAATTCTTTTTATGTTCACTTAAAAACTGTTTGAAATACCGGTGTGTGACACAATGAGTCTTCGCTTAAATTGGCTTCGGACACACACGAAGTCAAGCGATACCGAAATGACTTTATCTGAGCCTGGTGTTTTATGGTGAACAGCGAAGTCTACAAGTGTGATCTTCAAAGCGCTTACCCGCTGTTTAGGAGTGGAAAAAGTGAAATAATGACAAATATTAAATTAATGAAGACTTTGAAGATCAAGTTCCACTTGGACGGAAGGAGATAGGTGGATCTGGTCATAGACAGAATCACTGTTTGAATAGTAAGTTGCGAGCCACCCGTAGAGTGTGACGAGACGGTAGTCAGAATCCAGCAGTTAGGGAATGATGAGCCGTGGGTAGGACATGTCGAAATAGATGCAATCAAAGATGGAAGAGGCACGGTCGGACCAAGGGGAAGATCTGGTCCGTTAGCCTGTTGTGAGAGAAGACAGAATTAGCAGTGAAGATGTCCCAAGTGTCAACTACCTAACTGCGCTCCAGATTGTGCCAAAAGAATCTGTCAATAACCAAATATATTGGAAACAGGATGTGTTTTTTCTTTTCTCGCTGTGACGATATTTTCACTTCCCGTTCTTTTGTTGAGCTTCTACCGGGCCTTTCCCAGCTTTTGTTCGTACTGACGCAAACAGGGATCAAAACACAACGTGGGGTGATTTGTTCAGTCGGTGAAAAACTGTGCAACAGTCCCAATTACATGTTTATAAGTGTAGCAATCCAGATTAATCCCGTCTCATAATATACCCGGGCATATTCTAACCATGTCCAGAATAACCCCCGGGATATGATTGGGGCTAACCTGTTTCATACCTTGGACTATAAAGTAGTCACTTTAAACTATACAAATCTAGGACAGTTTATGCTCCACTTTTACTATTAGCATCATGTTTGCAAAATAAATAAGAGCCCTAACAGGAGAAAACATGCTCATCAATAGGATGCATAAAATCCAAGGATGCAACACTGATATTAGGGAAAGGAAAAATACTTCAAAGAGGGAACGAATACATACTTCTACGGTGAAAGAGGAGAACCGGCAATACACAGAAATATCGAAGGATCAGAAATATTAAAATCTGAAGTGAAATCAGCACTGGCCAAATTGAGCAGAAACAAAGCAGCAGGGTCAGACGGAATTGTAATAGAGATGCTGAAGCCTTAGATGATTTCTGTATAAACAAGATTGCATACATAATAAATAAAATATACAACTACCTAAGTAGATCCATTTTCATGGCATTGCCTAAGAAACCAGGTGCAAACGAATGTAAACTCCATCGGACAATCAGCCTAATGAGCCATATAACAACATTATCATCCGAATTCTGATGAATAGAATGCGCAGTAGAATTATACCAGAAATAAAAGGATGAGGGTTTGTTAAAGACACTGGAACAAGGAATGTGATATTTATGCTCAGAATGATATCAGAAAGAGCACTACAAATAATGAAGGAGGTGTACACGTGTTTTATAGATTAGGCAAAAGCGTTTGACTAAGTATGTCACAAACAACTATTGGAACTGCTAGGTAACCATGAAATACTTAGAAAGCATATTAGAATAATCCAGAATCTATACTGGCAGCAAACCGGTTGCATAAGGATAAGAAATAAACTCAATAAATATACAAAAATAGAAAGGGGTGTAAGACAAGGATGTGTCTTCTCACCGGACTTATTTAACCTATACAATGAGGCAATTCTGAAAGAATTAGAAGTCCTACCAGGATTCATTATTGTCACAATCATAACAACATAAGATATGCAGATAGAAGTGTTGGTAGTAGACACAGAAAAGTAACTGAAAAAACTCTTACGGAAGATAGTAAAGGAAATTGAGAAAAAAGAACTAAACATCAATTGCAAGACAGAATGCATGGTTGTTAGCAAAAAGGGCAGCTCGACATGCAAATTACAAATTGGAGATACCAAGATTAAAGAAGGGCAACAATTTAAATATCTGGGAAATGTTTTATATTTCTGAACATGTTTTTTTAGTAGAGGACGGTAAGTGCGACACTGAAATTCGAAAGCGCAGTTTGATAGTGAAACATACTTTCCAAAAGCTAAGCAAAGTATAGAGAAACAGGAAATTTTCATTAGAAACCAAGAGTACTGAACTGTTACGTAGTATCAGTTCTCCTATATGGAAGTGAAAGCTATACAATCACTTCACTTATGTTGAATATTTTTGAAGAAACAGAAATCGGGTTCTACAGAAGGATGCTGAGAATAACATGAACTGAACATGTGAGCAACGACGAAGTTTTAGTGCAAATGAAAAAAAGGGACACTTATATTTAACATCAGAAAGAGACAGTTAAAATTTATTGGGCATATAATGAGGAAAGGGGGCTTGGAAAATCTGATACTCACAGGACAGATTGAAGGCAAGAGACACAGAGGAAAACAACGCATAACCTACCTAGAAAGCTTAGGTAAATGGATGGAAGAACGGTGTTTAGGAGAGATAACAATGAAACAAAATTTGTTAAGAGTAACAAAGGACAGAAAATTGTGGAGAGCCATGATCGACAACGTCCTGAATGGACACTACAGATATAATTTTCTTAATTAGAATGTCATATTGTGGCGCCAGTCTATAAACCGGTAATAATGGCTGATATGAACACACAAAAATGACCATTCCAATTATTATGACCGAATTCAATAGGCATATCTTGAAGTTAGGATTACTAATGCCCAAACGAAGGAATCGAAATTAAATTAGGGGCTCTAGAAAGCATACAAGAAAGTGGATGAAATAATAATAGCTGGCCGCTCGTATTCGAGGCTACCCGTCTATTAGGGCAGTTAGCCAATCCCTATTGCAAACGCTTGCTCAGGCACATTTGTGCTTGTTCAACACCCACAGAACCAACCAGTGGTTTATACTGCAACTATGCTGAGCAGACCTTAGTTATAGTTTCTGGAAGAGAGCGTGTTATCTAACGTGCCCAACAATCTGAACAAGGCCAGCACACTCAAACCCTCGGTCACGATGACTTGTAACTTCGTGCTAGCACAGCTATCGACGCCCCCACCCCAAGGGTTCCGTCTACCCAATTTCACTAATAAATCTTGGGTCAACCGTGGTATGGTTTTCAGACACTTTCCAAGTCCGGGATCACCCCATCCAGACCGATAACATCTACATATATTGTAGACATACCCATTTTCTACCCGCGAGTATAACTTGTCCTAGTCTAGAGTAACTTTTGGCATACTAGGCTGGAGATTTACTCTGAGTTGATACACCGGAATTTTGGAAACGTCCTTTAGTTATATTTATAGCCTAAATGTCACCAAATTGACTCTAATTTCGTACTTTACCAAAGTTATGAATGATGCCATAATTGTTAATGGTTGCAATGCATGAAACAGTATATATGAATAGCCAAAGTATAAATTAACATTTTCAAAGCGTAACGACACAAATAATGAAAAAAAAACATTTGTCATTCTATAAATATGACAAATGGACAACGAAATCAAACAACGTAATCAAAAATTAAGAATATCTCTGCTTTTCCTTAAGTCAACAAAATGGGTTAAAAAAATAATATAGGTATAATTTGAAGAATTTCAATTCGAAACTTGTTAAAATTATCTTAAAGATGGCAAAGTACTTGTCATGAATGACTTGTTAATTTACATACGGATCGGTACGTCTGCCTAGGATTAGAGTATCTGTGTCTGGGATCAAAGTGCCACAACTCGGCTCTTTATCAGGAGTCCGTGTCTAATATCTTTGCACTATGGCTTACTTTGTAGTTCGAATTCCAGTCAGGTTCGGTACATTCACTTACATGAAAATACCCTTAGGAAAGGTATGAATCCATCTCCCCCCACCAGCTATGGGTTAAATAGTAGGACTAGTAACTGAAAAAATCATTGTTATTCTCAAAAAGAATTATTAATGCAATACTCGATTGTAAAAAAAAAAGATATATTCTTAGAATCCAAAACGTTTCGGCGCTAAATAAGCCACAAAACCAATTAATCTAAATTTTAAGTCAATTTTAACTTACTGTTTAAGCAGCAGAAAACTAACATAAAGAATACTAAATAATTTACTTGTTACTTCCAGGTTAGATGTTCGAATTACGGTTGGATTAACTTGCTTTGTTTTTTCGCTGTAACTTAACAGAAGTTACACAGAGAGAGAAAAGAAACATATGCAAAAATTATACTGTATACACACACAAATATATATATATATATATATATATATATATATATATATATTGACCACTGATATTATTAATTTTTATATATATATATATATATATATATATATATATTGACCACTGATATTATTAATTTTTTTATATATATATATATATATATATATATATATATATTGACCACTGATATTATTAATTTTTATATATATATATATATATATATATATATTGACCACTGATATTATTAATTTTTTATATATATATATATATATATATATATATTGACCACTGATATTATTAATTTTATATATATATATATATATATATATATATATATATATATATTGACCACTGATATTATTTATATATATATATATATATATATATATTGACCACTGATATTATTAATTTTTATATATATATATATATATATATATATATTGACCACTGATATTATTAATTTTTATATATATATATATATATATATATATATATATATTGACCACTGATATTATTAATTTTTATATATATATATATATATATATATATATATATATATTGACCACTGATATTATTAATTTAATATATATATATATATATATATATATATATATATATATATATATATATATAAATTTTCAAGGGATAGAATCCAGGTAGAACTCAATGTTCAGGACAGAGCAGGAATAAATATAAAATGTTGGGAAAAAATATTCGTATAAATACAAATTTTTAATTTAATTTAATTTATTGTATTTACAACTAATGAATAAACATATTTTCCATATAATTAACTGTACACAGAGGCATAATAGCTAAATATGCATAGAAAACAGAAACAAATTGATTTAATAGAAATAAATACCATTTATCCATTTTAGTGAGTGAAAAAAGTATTCGTACAATGCAAATTTCAGATTTTAAAACTTTTCAATTGCTTTAATACTCTAGATTATTCGAAGTGGAATATTCTAGAATGTTCCAATAATGTTATCCGTAGTTATTTTTAGCCTAAAAGATACAAACAGAACATTCTGTAATTGATATTTGCGCATCATGTCAAGAGGTAAAGAATTGACAAATTCGCAAATAGAACTAATTATTAAGCTCTGGAAAGAAGGTAAAAGTTACAGGAAAATCTTAGACAACTTGAATATTTCATTTACTACCATTAGTTCATTTATTGCAAGGTATAAAAAAAAACTCAAAACCATTAAAAACCAAAGAAGAACAGGTACTCCACGGAAGATTCTTCAAGATTTCCGAGGAAATTAATGCGTCAAATTAAACAAAATCCAATGGTTACTCGTCAAGGGTTGAAGAATTATTTGCGTTCATCAGGAATCTAAATGGGTAATAAGCAATGAACTTCATAGGAAAAATCTAAAGTCTAGTTTCCCTCGGAAAGCTCCACTGCTATTTAAAAGACACGGAGATGCCAAGTTGAAATTCGTTCGTGAACATAAGGATAAGATAAAATCGTATTGGAAAGAGTATTATGGACAGACGAAACTAAAATTGAATTGTTTGGACGTAATTCAAGAAATCATGTATGGAGGAAAGATGGTGATACCTTCAAACAAAAGAACACAGTTCCAACAGTGAAATTTGGTGGTGGCATCATCATAGTTTGGGGATTTTTTTCTGCAAAAGCTACTGGCAGCATATCAGTAATAGATGATAGAATGAATTCCGCAGCATATCAAAATATTTGGGACACAAATTTAATGATTTCGTTGAAAATCTTGAACTTCCTCCTGACTGAATTCTCCAACAAGATAATGATCTTAAGCACACTGCAAAATGTACGAAGTGACTTGTTGAAAATAATGTAAATATCCTGAAATGATTTAAACCCAATCGAGAATCTGTGGAGTTATTTGAAAATTCAAGTCCAATCGAGAGCTTCAACAAACATCCTGGATCTGAAGACCATATGCGAAGAAGAATGGAAAAAATACCAACTAAAATTTGGAAATCATTAATTGAGAACTACAAGAGGTTGGTTGCTGTAGAATTGAATAATGGCTATTCTACAAAGTATTAAATGAAGATTATGTATTCTTTTTGTATTGTACGAATACTTTGTTCACCCATGTACATATACCTGTAGCAATAAAGTCATTATACGGTTACTTTTAATAAAAAGCATATCATTGAAGTAGGTTGTTTGCAGTTCGAACAGTATCGATAATTCATTTACTATTGTTTACTATAGCATTTTATTGTTATTAATCAGAATTAACCAGAACCATTTTAATCATTTCTGAATTGTTGATTAATTGCTTTGCCTTAATTGTCTATTGCATAATGACTTTATTGCCACCCTGTATATATATGTGTGTGTGTGTGTGTGTGTGAGAGAGAGAGAGAGAGAGAGAGAGAGAGAGAGAGAGAGAATGAGAATTTGCGTCAAGGTTCTTTCTTTTATCAGTATGAGATACCTAATAATAAAAGTGATAAACCCCAAAACAGAAGCATAAAGAAACTGAATGAGATCGGACAGACGACATACCCAGACATGTCTAAAAAAATGAAAAATGACGCTTGTCGAGAAGAGACAGAAAGAGAAAGAGTAAAAAGAAAACAAGGCGTGAGTGTAAAGTGAAAAAGATGACGAAAAGGAGAAATAACGTCGACATTCTTCATGCACGCGCATACACATACATAGACACACACTCACACACACGAACGTACATACGCACGCACACATACACTATGAAAAAGAAAAATCAGTCTTTCACCAATGAAAAGTGCATATATAAAAGAAAAATCATGAAGTATAAACAGCTAATTGCTTATACCCCCCACTCCCCAGGAGTGATTCTTGGAGGGTCCGTCTACGAAACTCTGGAGTCGGGATGCTGAAGGTAACATCATTTAACTAAGTGGCAAACGTTTTACTTGTATTAATTATAATATTCAAGCAGCCAACCTCTTGACCCAGGGTAGCACTACCTCCCCAAGGAACTTGATGTAGACAACCGTATTGAGTCTGAGGCTCGCACCAACAAATTCTGGAGTTCTTTTCTTATCACAACGATCAGAGTGAGTTTATCGAGTTGCCGTACCTTCGTAATCACCATTAGACTCATCTGTTTCCGAATCTTCTGCACTGTCCTCAGATCGACACTTTGAAATGTTCGTATTGGAACTTCCGGCGCGAATGCCAAGTAGTACAGCACGCAGTTTCCAAATTTCTGGTGGTGTGAATTGTGTCATGTTGCTCTTTTTATCATAGACGGTGCCCAACTGAACCTACTCTACTGTGCAGTCGACAAAATAAAAAAAGTAAACAACGCACATGCGCGAAATTAAAAATATAAAATGGCCACAATTTACCTACCGTACCCTGTATTTTGTTACCATATTCTGCATTAAAATAAAAACATTAAGTATGTAACCGTATGTAAACGTACCAGAATATTTTAGTATATTTAGTGATGATTTTGACATCGTGCTAAAAAGTTGTTGACATACATGTAGACAGAATATTCTTGCATATTTCCGCATGTCATTTTCTTTACTTGAGCCCGCGCGCATGCACATCTCTATCAATGTGTGAATGAATGTAAACACGTTATTGTAGATGCTACTGTTCAAATGTATATGTTTTCATCATTGTTTTTATTTTCTTTATTGACATTTCCTAGTGGACCTGGGAACACCAGCAATTAAGAGGTGGTTCTATGCTCCTCAAAACCTCATGATCAAAGGCCTTGCTGTCGGACATAGTTTATCCTCTTACCCAGAACGCGAATGTAGTTGATCGTCTTACCAAGAAAGAAAGAAACAAACAAACAACTTGTGGGAGTCGTACCAAAACGCAACTATTCTAACTTGATAAAGATTAATTAACTAATCCCGCCATTTTTCCCGCGGTTGAAAAATAGAAAATGGTGACTCGATATTAAAAAAAAAAAACTAAGAAAATGTGTGAGCCTAGAAATTAAAGGTCACAGTTTTTCTAGATTTTATCTATCAGATTTAATGTTTCTATTTGTCGCATTCGTTGCTAACGAGTTTTATATTTTTTTTGTTTTCGTTTTTATTCTCATTTCATTCACCGTATTTGTTTGTTTATTTGTTTCTTCTGTATACGTGTAATTTTAAATTCCTATATTTGTGCTTTTTATGTTCAATGTTTTATTCGATTACTCATTATAAAATGCAATCTTGTATTTTATAGACTTTACACATTTAGGGCGTAACATTTTAATACTGTTAAATTTTAAAAGATTATGTTCCTAATGTCCTCTGTCGTGTCGGGTACACTAAAGTTCTTGTCTCCTTTGGCTTTTTGCTTTCTCAGCAAGTGCTGGTTGATAAGTTGTCGCCTTGGGTAAGATACCCAAGGCGACAACTTATCAACCAGCACTTATAAATCCTATAGATAACAAAAAGGCAAAGTAAAAATAACGGAATTTATATTAGGTTGGTGCAAAAATAATGTCGTTTTTTGACGTTCAACTTAACGTCAAAAAATGACATTATTTTTGCACCAACCTAATATTTTAATCTGCATAGATATCTTGTGTATCGTTGCATGTATCTAACGTGTGACTGAGTGGGTAGACAGTCGTGGATATGACGATATACTACGTCCGACAGCAAGGCCTTTGATCAGGAGATTCTGAGGAGAGTAGAACCACCTCTTAATTGCTGGTGTTCCCAGGTCCACCCTGACCTAGGGTGGTAGCATCTGTTAGGGTCCTAGCTATGGGCAAATAGTTAACCTTAACCTTAACTAAATTAGGGTCACAACATTATGAAAGTGTAAAAATAGGTTTTAATACCAGAAATACGTACTTTTTTGTAAAAAATTATTAACAGCAATACATTTTTGAAAAAATATTACTAGCAATATATTTTGAAGAAAAAATATTACCAACAATAGATTTAAAAAAAAAAATATCACCAGCAGTACATTTTGGCTCCCGGTTCGAATCTCACCATGGTAGATCTTTCAGGCAAGTGATTGATATAATCTTGATGTTATCAGACTGAAAATATTACCAGCTATACACTGAGTCTGTCCATATTTCTGAGATGAGGTATTATGTACATTATTTGGACTATTGTCCTCATCTTTGTCGCCATATTTATCACAACTTTTCGGCCGTTGTACGCTCCGGCCTTCTTCGCTCACTGGTGTAGATTGTTCTAGTTCCACGTGCCATGTTTGATGGATGTCAGTTATCAATTATCTCCTGTTAATTTCCCTCTGAAAGTTCTCCACTGCCTTAATTGACTGTATTGAACTCACATTCTTTGGGTCCTGTCACTAACCAACGCCTTTATCCACTGGGCCATGTGTCCTTGAGGACATCTGGGTATGAATTTCTGGGTATTATAAACCTAATGTCTTCAGCAATCATTTTTACCAGTGCTCATATTGCAATTTTGCTGTTATCATATCATGTTTTTACCAGAGCTCATATTGCAACTTTGTTGTTATCATTGCTTTTCTCTGGCACTCCTTATAGGAAACGTTGTGATAAATATGGCGACAAAGATGAGAACAATAGTCCGAATAATGTATATAATGTACAGCTATACACTTTTTGAAAAAAATATTACCAACAATAGATTTTTTAAGAAAAAATTTCAGCAAAACTTTTTGGAAAAAAAAATATTACCAGCAATTAAATAACCCATTCAGGTTGATATACCGTAAAACAAAATACTTAAGACAGAAATACTTTTTTTTGCAAAAAAATTATTACCAGCAATAAATATTTGAAGAAAAAATTATTACCAGCAATACATTATTACCAGCAATACATTTTTGAAAAAAATATTAACAGCAATACATTTCTGAAAAAAATATTACTAGCAGTACATTTTGGCCCCCGGTTCGAATCTCACCATGGTAGATTTTTCAGGCAAGTGATTGATATAATCTTGATGTTATCAGACTGGGGAGGCAATCCCAGCGTGCAGAAACAATAATAATAATAAATATAAAAACAGGCACACAGTATTATCTACCAACCCCTTAACATTTAAAATTCAAAATAATATATCCAATATTAAATTAATTGCAAACTACATCAACATCTATTTTGAATATGATTAAAACTAAAAATGTCAATAATAGTAATAATTCTGAAGTAGCCATAAATAGCATAAAAAGCAATATCTGTTCTTTACAATATATTGGGGAAACTTGCAGAAATATTTTTAAAAAGATATTCATGAATATAAGAATGATCTAGATAAAAATTTATCCAATTCATTAGTTAAACATAGAAATAATTTCAACAACATTCCGATCTCATGAATACTGTACATATTAAAAGAAAAAATAACTTACTTATAAATAAATTTCTTGAAATTAAAATTCATAATTTTTGCCAAAATGTTAACTTAAGCTCCGGATTTTCATGACTTTATAAATAAATTAACTAAATATAGAAATAAAATAAAATAGAAAGACGTAAAAAAAGTTATATAATAAATAACAACAACAACATTAACTCCCTTTCGTTTAATTAGTCAAAAAATTTCCCTTTTGCTTACAAAGTTTTTAGAATATTTTAGAGCGTTCGCTAATAAAAAAAAACTGGAACCTTAACTTCATTTTATTTTTCTCTGTGTTACTTTAGTGTATAAAAATTCAAGTTTACTAAATAAATTGTCAGCGCAATCTTCAGGCCATTAGGAATGTGTTCATTGTGCAATATTGTGCGATTCAGACCAGAAAGATTGCACTCATTGTGCAATATTTTATATAAACGTATATCCTGAAATTCTTACTGAAATTGATTGGTTAATATCAATTTTGTTATGAAAAAATAGGGTTGTTTAATAAACTAACATAGTGCATTAGTGTATATATAATAAACTAAGATAGACATCAATAAATGAACACAGTAAGACAAATAGAGAAATATATAGATATGTATAGAACGTGATAGATAGATAGATAGATAGATAGATAGATAGATAGATAGATAGATAGATAGATAGATTAGAAAAGGATGAGCAGCTTTAAAAAGAGTCTGCCCAAAAGCTACTTACTAGCAAAAAAATGTTCGATGCCATAAGAAATGGCTGCCTGACGATTGCGTGCAAACGCATGAAACCAGTAGTCATAGCCGGTCACTGCCTACCTGGATTTTGACTTGATATATATATATATATATATATATATATATATATATAAAAACTCAAACACTAATATTCCATAGTTATAATTTATTACATTGGAATCGTAATCACGATCCAATTCATCAGACCTACAAATTCAATTCTTTTTGAATTTGCAGGTCTGATGAATTGGATTAAATTATAACCATGGAATATTAGTGTTTGAGCCTTTTATATCATATTCTTATTCTGCCCTGGACATTGAGCTGTACCTGGATTCTATCCCTTGAAACTGATGTATATATATATATATATATATATATATATATATATATATATACATCAATTTATATATATATATATATATATATATATATATATATATATATATATATATATATATATATATATATATATATATATATATAAATTGATGTGTATATATATATATATATATATATATATATATATATATATATATATATATATATATATATATATATATATATATATATATATATATATATATATATATATATATATATATATATATATATATATATATATATATATATATATATATATACACATCAATTTATATATATATATATATATATATATATATATATATATATATATATATATATATATATATATATATATATACATATCAATATATATATATATATATATATATATATATATATATATATATATATATATATATATATATATATATGTATGAATGATTCATGTAATATAAATTGAACTGCACCACATATTTGATTTAAAAAGAACTGATCCGACATGCAACTTCTGGGATAATAGCTATTTATTGAACAATTTAGTTCATGCCACATCGACTGAAAAAAACTACAACAAAAGAATTCTCCAATTACCATATTAGTAAAAAAAAACGCTAAAAAATTATTAAATTTTCAAAAAATTCAACCTTAGCGTTGCGACCGCACGTTCCAGAATTTCTTACAGTTAACAATAACACATTTCTAAAAAAAACATATTTCGATTCACATCTAAACTTTCGTGTCCCGTTATTACCTGGATGTATTTATAAAAAAACAAAAAACAAATCAATTTCCATGCCTGATGATGTCTGTATGAACAGATGAAAGTACTAGCAAAAAAAAAAAAGACTTTATACAAGTTGAATTTATTAAAAACAGGGATCATAGCATTCATCTAGAGGTTCGTGGGTTAATGTAATTTTAATAGATTTGTTTGCGAAGATGTATTCTCGCCATTTATATCATTAACTTCACTAATCTGTTTTTTGTATGAATGATTCATGTAATATATATACATACTCGACTCTCCCGTCGATATATATATCGTGTTCGATGTATCAGAAACCAACTGTTCTAAGTTCAGTCTATGTATATAAGCCTTTTTTAAGTTACATTTGCATGAAGTGGTTTGGATTTTTAATCCTGCAAGCTAGAATGTTTCAATGAGTTTTAGGGCTAAATCTTAGTTTATAATGATGGTCAAGAGGCGATTTCTTAAAGTTCTTGATCCCCTTGGGGCAAACGGTGCACTCTTCAGCCTGAGATATGTGTGTATGCATGCATTTCTACCGCTCAAGAGATGAATGCCATATGAACAGGCTTTTTTATGCCTATGTTATGCGTACTTGTGCCAATATTTTCAATCCTTTCACAATTAACCCCTGTCTGGGATTATCTATGCTCTCCAGGATATGCAGCAACATGTGCATTTGCTTTTATGGGAATTTTTATAAACCAGCGACCGGATGTCCATTTATGAATGTAAATTGAGTTATATTTGTATTGGCTGAGTAAAACTACCCGGCGAAGCCTGAATTTTGTCAAATAAAAATGAAAAAATAGCATATGTGCTTTTAAAACGAACTAGCATGATAGCGTAAGAAACTGAAAAACACCCGTATATTGGTTATTCATTTTTACGACTTTTATCAGATAAACCATTTCAACAAAAACATGAAAGAAAAGGTAGCTATAAAGAGATAAAAGGAGAGAGAAAAACGGAAGACATAACTCGTGTCATATGAAAACCTTCAATGTTTTATATTTCTGTTTAAAAGTGACATGATGTCGCCCTTCATTTAGCAGACGATACTTTAACCTTATTGCAAAACAAAAAGCGCTAAATTAAAAATGAAAGATCATATGGGAAAAACATATTCCTGGGAACATTTTTTCAAAGCAAAATATTAAAAACATGCCCGTTATTGATTCTTTAAGTTCTCGCAAGGAAAGTTGTTTCTCTGTGCCAGAATGTTTTTCACGTCTGAGTCCATCCTTCAAATCTATAAATCAACCATCCGTCCTTGCATAGAATATTGCTATCATATATGCTCTGGTGCTCCAGCTGTTCCAGAAACGAATATGCAAGATGATAGGTCTTGATCTGGCATCTAGTTTACAATCGCTATCCCACAAACGTGCCGTGGCCTCCCTCTGTCTCTTCTACAAGTATTTTCACGGCAACTGTTCCGACGAGCTACTTTCGCTGATTCCCGGACTACATGAATTTAAGCGAGCTACCGGGCTGGCATCCCGGTCCCACCCTTTCACTGTCAAAACGGTTACATGTAACCGTCTCTTCGACTCAAATATCTTCTTCTCCTGCACTTCCCGTCTGTAGAACTCCCTTCCTCTTGCTTGCTTCCCCGATGACTATAATCTTCAAATATTCGTGTAATGGCAATCGACAACTGACACCCTGAGCTTATTCCCCGTCTTTCTCTGTATCCTTTCCTCAAACACGCTTCTTTACTCTTGTTCTCAATTCTTTGTAACCCCTTCTGTGCTAATGGTACTCCCGCCTTGCTTGGGGTGAATTGCCTTAAAAAAATGTCCATCAACAGTGCAAAAAAGTCAAGTAACTATTATGGCGGATAATAAACTCATCAGATGCAGATTAAATTAACGTCTTCTTTTTCAGTAAGAATTTAACACAGTCCCAAGATGTCCACTGCATTTTGGAGATCAAAAATATAAGTGTATTAAACGCTATCTTAGTTCATTTGATAATTTTCTGAATGCATATGTATAATCTTCATTATAATTTGGAGTTATTATAAGCTTTTAAAATATTTATATTTTTTTAAAATTTCCATTCACCATTAAAGTCGTTCAAGCTTATTACACGATCTGGATAGTCGGCCATGTGTATGCAAGTAAAATACAGGGTGTCCATAAAGTTCGTGTGCACTTTAAAAAATTATAACTTTATTTGTATTTGCGATAGAAATAATTTGTAAAAAGGATTAGAAAGAAGTAGATCTATATTTTTAAAGGTTTTATTGAAATTTTATTTAAGTTTCCACATGTCTTTCATCATTAGCAATTTAAAGGGTAATACGATTTTGCAGTTCACGGAAAACATTTTCCAACTGATTTACAATAATACCTGAAATCACATTAGTTATTTTAGCTATACTTAAAACTAGATACATTAAACTTTATAAATTTTTTACAAATTATTTCTATGGCAAATACAATAAAGTTATAATTTTTTAAAGAGCACACGATTTTATGAACACCCTGTATAATATTAAAATATTGTTATTTTTTCATGCGTTTTAACACATATCACTCATATTGAACGACATATAGAAAGAAAAGCCATATAACTCGACCTAAGCGTCTCCAAATGTTATGACAAATCTCCATTAAATCTGCGTTTTGTGATGCGGTGAATCACTCTTGCTCTTTATGCTAATTCTCTCTAACAGGAAAGAGACTTTGATATTCACCCGATTGTTCTTGTAAATGGTCTTTCCAGTTGACCGGTTTAATATCTATAAACAATGGAAAACATGGGTGCAAAACGATTTTATTCACGTTCGTGTGCTCGTGAGCTTCGTGTATTTTTCAAACGGTATGTTGTTAACTCTACGATTAATTCTACTTGTATTATTTTTTTCTTTGATTCTGTTTCATAGGTGTGTTCACTATCTAAGCAATTAGGTTCAAACTATTTATTTCCAAGTGTTATTTTTCTCTCTTTTTACCGCTTATCTGTTGGTTTATGCTTCGAGTTATCTCACCCTGTAGCTATTACTTCAGCTCAGAGTCTATCATTTTTAACTGACCTCCATTTTGTTTTCTTTCTCAGTATTTTTTTCTTAAATTTTTTTTAGTGGTGCTTCTCCAACGTTACTGAATCTTATTAAATAATCCCACCTAGTAACCTAAGTACGTTGGAATTGTTGTTTTTTTTATGTAAATTCTTTAAAATTACAGTAAAATAAATATTGGTATTTTAAAATTTTACTACTTTTTTGAAAGTGTTACCTCATTTACTTGTATTTTTTTAAGTAAAAGGAAAGATACTGTACACCATTAAAATAACTTCATCTGTAGTATTATCAATTTACTTATAATTTTACTTATCATTTTACTTATACAGTTAAACAAAAACATTAAGAGTTTGTTTATCTTTAATTAAAAATTGTTTTTAAGCGTAACTTTATTCTATCTCAAAAAATAAACCTCGGTAGATAAAACGTACACAATGAGGTAGATAAATAGATGTTTATTCTATATAAGTAAAAGAGATTTTACAAGTACATAGATGTACGCTAAAAAGACTTTCCGTGAACACTACGATTTTAACCTCTTCAATTCAAGTTTCAATCTTTTTCTGCCTTCCTCTTAATCTTCATTTTCTACTCTTCTGCTTCCTTTATATCACACACCTCATTTATGATTAACATTTTAATAGTAACCTTCTACCTTGAGTTGCACTCGTGTCTTGTATAGTGTGAATACTAGTATTTAAAAAAAATGTGGCATTCTTTCTAGTGTGAAAAATCCACTTGCCTACTTGTAGACCAGCGTTCGAAATCCCGAATTTTTCACTTGATTTGTACCAATCAGACACCAGAGGCAAATTCATACTTCAGAACAGACTTAGATAGATAGATAGATAGATAGATAGATAGATAGATAGATAGATAGATAGATAGATAGATAGATAAATGCGTGGATGGACCAATTTTTATTAGACCCATGTCATCAGTTTCAGACTCCTTACCAATGATGGTCCAGATGATTGGGAACTGTTGAATGCCTTGAATTTAGCTTCTTTAATTCTGCGACTATAACAACACCGTCTCTTTTGTTATCGTTAAAATCAACAGCACGTCCTGGTCAATGTGTACGTCTTCTGCTAAAGTGACCTTTTCTAAACTTTTCAAATAATCTTCGGCAATTTCTTCCATTTAAAAAACCTAATTCATAAAGCAGCATAAATATTCTGGATTGCGTCTGCAAGACTGATAATTTTCAAAGAATTTTTGAAAATGGTCAACCAACGTCTTACAAGTCGATGCGTTTGCCAGTAGACGGTCGTATACAGGCGGATGTCTCGGTCTATCGGAATGGTGATCGTCGATCGGATGTATCCACACACAGGCGAGAGAGCCTGTAGACATAACTGACACAGTGACTCACTGCTCCGAGAGTTTATGTACTCCATAGACATACCCATTTTACTTGGGCCAAGTTAGTAACCAAGTTATTTGATTCATGCTGTGACTACGTACAAATATGTAATGTTATCAATTCTGGATTTCAGAAAGGTTAAACCTCCATCCACTTTTTAAAAAAACATGTAACTCATTGTATTAGACGTGTGTGAATTACGACTTTTTACCTCGAATGATAATAAATTAGATTTTTCAGTGTAACCTTATTTGCATCTTAAGTGATCTTTGCTAAGGGATTTCAGTTTTCATTGAATTCATGTTGGTCATGAACCAACTCTGAATTTAACTGCATTGCTCATAAAGTAAAAACTTCATGCTCGTGAGTTAAGCCCTTAAATAGAAAAAATAAAAAACAAAAATACACTCTGACCTTGCTGACATATTTTTAGCAAGAAAACAAATATTTTCTTTGAAAATCTATTTTTTACTTCATAATATGAAATTTAATATATTTATGCAAAACACATGTTCGACAATTCATAAAATTTATACATTGAATACGACAGACAAACAATCATTTTTTGATTTTTATATATTTTTCTCTTGTTTTTATGGGAGTGAATGAATCATTAATTCAATAATATGCAGAAATTGTCCTTAGTTCTTATTGTCGATTTTAACTCTTTCGACCGTTCTCTGGCCATCTTCAGGAGATGAAGAAAACGTATCTTTTATTTGTCCGAAGGAAATGAGTTGGTGAATATAAACTGATATCAGATTGGCATTTCTGTTAGAGAATTTTACAGTTTAAGAATTTAACAGCAGAAGACGTCTTTGGAAAAATCGAAGAAAGTTATTGGTTCCAGTTATTGATTATCTATTCTCCTGTAATATGGATTTCTAAAAATTGTTAGGCTTACGGACACATCACGTTGAAACACCGGTTCCTGTACGATCACCGAAGTTACGCAACGTCGAGCCTGGTCAGTACTTAGATGAGTGACCACTTGGGAATACCAGGCGCTCTAAGCTTGGATGTGTGGATGGTGTAAGGGTTAATGACTTGGAATTGTTAATCGAAGAGCCAAGTTCTAATTCCAGTTGGGTTCGTTATATCTACTTACGCGAAAATACCCTTGGGGGAGGCATGAATCCACATTTCCCTATAGCTATGGTTAATTAGTAAGAATTTTATCATTAAATTATTGGTTCTAAAGCCTTTCATGGCAACTGGTCTACTGCAGAAAGAAATGGCAACCTACTGCGGGAAAAAATCTGCCTCGCCAGTCATGTATCGAAAGATAAATTATCGCCTAAGCGTGTATCACGCATGGCACATAATTGAAAGCATTATTATCTCAAAAAATAAAATTGCGTACATAATATTTAGATTTCGGCAACCCATAGAGGTTGATATGCCGCTGAATAAAAATAACAATCTAACAAACCAAAAAGTGTTTTGTTAAGATTATTTGAAATATTCAAAACTCCGTAATGGGTAAATGGTGTCTTATTTAATGCATTATTTTTATTATTATTGTTGCTGTTGTTGTCTTTGATTTCTCTTGTATACTCATTCCCTCCTGGCTCCCAACCATGGACCTAAGATTAGAAATATCATCATACTATTTTCCATTACACATTTGTGTAAAAAAAAAAAAGAAGTACATATTTTACATGGATAATACCCTTCTTAGGGTTTGAGCTGTGCTTATGAGAAATTGTTTTCTGTATTTCCCTAAGACATGGGCTGCCAGGAATCCCTCCAACGTGTCTATAAGAACCTTTTTCAGTAAAACACATAATTAATATTTTTTTGTTTTGTCACACATCGTAATTTTTAATACTCCGAGTACATTAAGTTATCTGTCAAGTTACAACAAGGATCTTAGACATCATTTTCTTCAAAATATGCGCAGTGCCCAAGAAAAGCCGATTTTTTTATGATTCCAAGTTGGTATCGTACCTCCAGCTGTTCAAGGAAGTCACACAGTTTTAATAGGATTGATCCCAGTGCTCCAATCGCCTTGACATTTCCTTCCAACATCAACTTTCAAATCAAAGTAGTCTGTAATTTTTTTCAATCTGTATTTGCGTCATTTGCTAAGGCAACATCAATCTAGGGCGATAGTTTATCACTCTCTCTCTCTGTCTGAAAATCAGAGATCCAGAATATTGTGGGCTTTCTAACTTCTTCAATTGTTCTCCAAAACACATGTTTATTCACATTATTTACATTGTTCAGACTGTTGCGTGGCCTTCTTCAGATGATTGGAATTTCAAACTGATCCCTTTATTTCGTCTAGATTGTTTTACTTCCATGTGCCATGCGTCTTCCGGATGTCTCAGTTATCTCCCTTTAACTCAACTCTCCAATTTTTTGTTCAAGTTTTTTGGTATTGAACTCACAACTCTTTGGGTCAAGTCACTGGATCCAAATAGCGCTTTTATCCACTGGGTCATGTGTCCTTGAGAACATCAATGCATGAATTTGACTTATAAACTTAATGTCTCAGTAAACATTTTTTTATCAGAGTTCATATTTCAATTTTGTTGTTATTATTTTTCCCTAGCACTCTGTATTACTGGTTCCCATATGACAATAAAGATGAGGACAAAAGTCCGAACAATGTAAATAACGTAAATAATTACAATACCTCAGCTCAGAAATATAGTGTTGTGGCCTGTTTAGGGGCCAGAAAGAAAGGCATGGAAGACGAAGGTCGGTTGAAAGAAGTATATTGAAGATATATACAAAACAACAGTGTTAGTAATATGTAGGTTAGCATTGCGTCTACTACTCCACTCACTTTACACTCTGCGCTCCCGTCCGACTCTAGCAGTTTGTATTTATGAGAAAAGGAAGAGTTCATTATACTGTAAGAGGATTTACCACAACATATAGACATATATTAAAGCACATGTTTTTACCAACATTTCGCAACCTGCTATCCATGCTTTTGGCACAAGAATCAATGCACATAAAGGCTAATCTTATAATGGTAACTCATATTTTTTGAGATAGCATTTTGAGTCACATTCACCACAAAGACCACATTTTGGAGTGATTGCTGTTTTGTATTTTTATGGCATTGGTAAAAATATTACCCTTCTCTTTTTCTCTGACTTTCTCTTGAATTCCTCCTAGTTAATAACAATCTCTACACAAATATCCATATTTTGCGCCATATATCTTAACAGGTCCTCAACACTGTTTGCCAGGTACTCTTTAAGTATTCTCCGTTTATTTTCAACACAATCTTGAATGCTTATAAGGCCTCTACCGCCATTCTTCCTATTTATATAAAATCTGTCCACGGTTGTTTTGAGTAGAAGCTGTTGTTGAATAGCGACCTGACGGAGCCATTGTTGAGCAACAAGCATGCTTGGCAAAACACCTTCACAAGCGTAGATTTTTCAGTCTTTTTTTGCGTGAGTATCTATTTGTAAGCCTTTGATTAAGATCTATTGTGTGATAACGACAAGCTGGAGCCATAGCCCGGTACACCAACCTTCCGTGCGAAACACTTTTACCAGCGGTGCTTTTTGCACCGTAGCCTATTAGTGCGACTTTGATTAAGTTCCGTTGTGGGATAATGACCTGCTACAGCGAGACCATGTACACCAAGCTTTCCGGGTAAAACAGCTTCACCAGCGAGGATTAACCAGACCTCTTTACGCTGTTACCTATTTGCGCGACTTCGAGGAAAATCTGTAATAGCATAACGACTTGCTACAACCAGACCAGATGCACCAAGCTTTCCTGTTAAACACCTTCACCAGCAAAGATTTTCCGGTCATATTAACGTGCCTTTGATTAAGATCCGTTGTGGGATAACGACCTGCCCAAGTACACCAAGCTTATCGGACAAAGCACATTCATCAGCTAGTGTTTCCGCTCCTGTTTACGACGTTATGTATTTGCGCGCCTTTGAATAATCTGTTGCGGGATAACGACCTGTTAGGGCCAGACCATGCCCACTAACAGCTTCACCAGCGAGGGTTTCCCCGTATCATTAACGCTGTTTCCTATGTCCGTGCTGTTAAGTAACATCTGTTGTGGGATAACAATTTGTTGGAGTTAGACCAGGTACACCAATCTAGCCATAAGAAAAAAACACCTTTACCACCAAGGATTTCCCGGTCCTGTTAACGTCGTAACCTATTTGCACACTTTCGAGTAAGATCTTTTGTAGGATAACGACCTGTTGGAGCCAGTCAAGGTACACCAAGTATGCTTGACGAAACACCTTCACCAACGAGGATTTGCCAGTCCCGTTTATGCTGCTACCTATTTTTCGTACCTTTGAGTAAAATCTGTTGTGGGATAGCGACCTGTCGGAGCCAAACCATGTGCACCAAGCTTGCTTGGAAAACCTCTTCACCAGCTAAGCTTTTCTGGTCCTGTTTACGCGGGTACCTATTTGCACGCCTTTGATTAAGATCAATTGTTGGGTAATGACCTGCTGGAGCCATACCAGGTACACCAAGCTTGCCGAGCAAAACAACTTCACCAGCGAGGATTTACCGGTCCTGCTTACCTATTTCTGCGTCTTTGACTAAGATTGGTTGTAGAATAAAGACAAGCTGGGGCAAGACCAGGTACACCGAGATTACCGGGTAAAACACATTCACAGGGCGTGGGTTTCCCGTTCTATTAACTCCGTTACCTATTTTCGCGCTTTTCAGTAAAATCTGTTGTGGGATAACAACCTGCTGGAGCCCGACCAGGTACACCAAGCTAGCCACGTGAAACAATTTTACCATCGGGAATTTCTCAGTTCTGTTAACGCTGTAACCTATTTGCGCGCATTTGAATAAGATCTGTTGTGGGATAATGACCTGCTGAAGATAGACCAGGTACACGAAGAATGCCAGGCGAAACACCTTCACTAGTGAGGATTTCCCGGTCCTCTTTATGCAGGTACCTATTTGCGCGCCTTCATGAATATCTGTTATAAGATAAAGACCTCATAAACCTAGACAATATACACCAAGTTAGCCGAGAAAAACAGTTTCACCAGCGAGGATTTCCTGGTCCTGTTGACGCTGTTATCTATTTGCACGCCTTTGAGTAACAAATATTGTGGAATAACGACCTATTGTAGCCAGACCCGGTGCACGAAGCTTGCCGTGTGTAAAAACTTCACCATCGAAAATTATCCTTCTCTCTTGTTTTTATCGTGACGCCATCACTAGGTGCATTGCCATCCAAGGATCAAAGAATCACACTCACTCTTGATCTGAATTTTTTACATCTTCTAGGTTGGCTGCCTACAATGGTTAACGAGTCCATCCTACTACGGTCACTGGTTATTTGAAGATGCTAGTTATTTGCCTCTCGTCCATTCTCCTGTTAGTTACAAGAGTTTCCCCACGAGAAGGCCAAGAGTTAGTCGAAATAGAGGCTATATTTTTATGCGAGCCATCGGAACATTTTATAGGCGAAGGGTATTCAACTCTCTTCACCACCCCGTTATTGACAGTCTTTGTTTATTATTATTATTATTATTATTAATAATAATAATAATAATAATAATAATAATAATAATAATGCTTCTAGAATTTGGAGTTTCTGTTTTTGTTATTAATGTTATATAAGATGCGAGTATGATTGACCATTATAGATTTTATATTACTTGGAATATTATAATTATTAAGAAGTAATTTTATTGCATTTTGTTTAGCCGTGTATTAAACCGTGTTTTTAGATATGAGGACTTATAGTACTATCTTTTAAACTCTATGCAGTACTTGCAAATGGTCACTGAAAATACAATTTAAGCATGTTCAACATTCTATTAAATGTTTTATCGAGTGAATTTTACTTGCAATACATCCATATGAATATCTTATTGGGCTTCTATTCGAGTGTTTAGGCCATCTCAATATACTAACTTTTGTTTGTGT
Organism: Acanthosepion pharaonis; assembly: GCA_903632075.3. Classification (NCBI taxonomy): domain Eukaryota; kingdom Metazoa; phylum Mollusca; class Cephalopoda; order Sepiida; family Sepiidae; genus Acanthosepion; species Acanthosepion pharaonis. The sequence continues at coordinate 1,183,720 of CAHIKZ030000760.1, forward strand.
TCTGCTTGCAATTGCACACCAGTTCACGAGCGAAGATTTTTTAAGGGTTTTCTACAAATTTTACGGGCTCTCTCATCGCAATTACAGGAGAGGCGTTGGGAGCTAACTCTCCAGCCCGAGAAGATTAAAGTGGCGTGCGGATTGCGCAACACCGGCCACACCCATTCCCATTAAACCAGGGTTTTGAGTGCCATGGCCCAGATAGATAGGACGATACTAGCAAAATCTGAGTTCGCAGTCATTCTGCTAAGTTTATATTATAATTTTCTTCTGAGTATTACACGCAAGCATTTTCCAATAAAATATCTAAAAAGAAATTATTGAGACTCTGAGTTTCACTCGTAAGAACCGTTGGCCTCCCATTAGATAATTCTGGGTTTTAACTACTGAGCTTTACCTTTTCAAGTTTATAATTGGCGTTTGTCTTGAACTGCCAAATCCCCAACGGGGACATTGCAAAACAACTTTCTCAGCCAATAGTAATTGACATTTACGAAACTGGCAAGAGGCTGGCAATATACTTGCCAAGTAATAGTGATACACGCAATAAGTTACGCAAAATTTCACCCAATCTCAGAAATATACATTAGAGTAAAAAGAAAAAGAAATGAACACGTGAAACAGCAAGAAAACTATATATCCCAAAAGTAGACACAGAATTAAAGGAAAAACTCTTCAAAATACAGCTGCTTTTAATATCCTTTAACAAACACTAAACAGCTGTACTTGCCATATGTAGTTAAAAAAAAAAAGAAAAACGTTTTTAAAATGCGTAATAAATTAGACGACTACCTGGTTATGCAGGATGAAGTCGAAACACCTCCCACGTTTTAAAGGTTGACAAAAAGACCAAGGTAACTGTTATTAAAAAAAATAAGGGCACGGTTTTATTGCCCGACGTCCCCCAAAAAGAGGGGGGGCTTGTGAATTTTTCCACAGTATGGCCGTTCAACCCACTTTAAAACTTTACTTTGTGTCACATCCAGTTGCGACGTGGGCGCCCTGGTAAGTACATATAATTTATTCGTTCTCTCTCTCTCTACTGGGTGGATGTGAGTCGATATTTTCTTTTTTAAACTCACTGCAACGGTTTATTTTGTTTTTGTTTGTTTCTGAGGGGGTTTTTGCCTCCCCCCTCTTCCCTCTCTTTTTAATATTAAATTGTATTTTAATCGTAGTCCCTCGTCTCCTCCCAGTTTGTTTATCATTCCGCGATTCCCGCCAAAATTTGACTTATCGCCAACGATTCTTCTGATGAAGTGTTGCCCGAAAGAAAGATTACCTTTTTAAGGGAAATATATCCGGTTTTGTATGTTTAAACTGTCTATAAGTTCTATGGTATCATATATCATATATATATATATATATATATATATATATATATATTACGTATAATTAGGCAGAACATTTTCATTGATGCATGTTTCCTTAAATAATATAAACAAGTTTTGTCTATTTATTTTGAGTGAGTTCCTTTCATATTGTCTAATAAGTTTAGTAACATTATCATTGAAAGACGAAAAGAAATCACCATATTGATACATGTTTAAATCCAATCTAAGCTTCCGGCTGACATAAGCCATTATCAAAGATGACAAATATAAATACAATATATCAACCAATACACGGATGAAACAATAATGTTAGTCTGTTTTTGTTGCATGAGAAATTTCAAAGCAACGACTTCACGTGTACACGAGACGCGGAAACGAAAATCGTGTCGCAGCTCGTGACGTCACACATGACCACACGAGAGTGAAAATGAAAAGTATTCAGTATGGGAAGCCGTTGGTATAAACCAATGGCTTCTGTTATCAGTTATAGGCATTTAAGAATATTTGTGGTCTATATTATTTAATGAAACATGTCAATATATATATATATATATATATATATATATATATATATATATATATATATATATAGGATAAGGAACAGATGGGAAACGTTTATAAATTTAATATGTTTCGCTTTTATTTAAGTTTCGTCAGAAATGAAACACGTAATAGAAAAGAAAATTCTAGTATCTTTTATTTTTCTTTAGTTTGATTTTCATTGGTCTAATTAGGCCTCACCTGTTTTTTTGTCTTGTTTAGTTTGTGTGTATAATTCTTATGAGTTTATGCATCATAATTCTAGATGTTCTATACGACATTTGGTTGATACTGTGTACATGTTTATGCGTCTCGTAGGCATTTTATTTCTCTCTGGCAGTGACCATAAGTTGATTGGGGTGTTTTCTGTGGGAGTGAAACAATTTACGTTACACCGGTTGTAGCTATGGGTAGTCTGATCTTCGTGCCGATTTTATAAAAGTTGGTTATATAATAAAGTGTGTTGGGCGTGTGTTTATCGATGGAAAATATTTATCAGGATTCCTTCCTAGTAATTTCCCCGTAATAATTTTTTTTTTAATCGGGTAGCATTTATTAAATAGAAAACGTTTTTAAATCCATATAGGATTTCAATATCATATATATATATATATATATATATATATATATATATATATATATATATATATATATATATATATGTGTGTGTGTGTGTGTGTGGGGGGATAGATAAGGGGTGAGAGTACTGTAATGAATAGTGGCTCGAAATGAGAAAATGGAGTAGTCAAGTTCAAATTCCAGTCCAGTTCAACACATTCACTTACAAACAAATAAGCCGGGGAAAGATATGAATGCATATCTCCACTCCAGCTATGGGTTAAATAGCAAGTAAGATTGAGCTCCCTGGTCGTGGTTAGCAACCATTCTAGGAGATGAACCACTGTATATTCAAAACTTTGACATATTCCCCGATCCTCACGGAGAAGTATATATATATATATATATATATATATGTGTGTGTGTGTGTGTGTGTGTGTGTGTGTGTGTGTGTGTGTGTGTGTGTGTTAAGAAACAAATAACTTTAAAGGTTCATGGTGATTATAATTTATTTCCTTAGAATCAAAATTTGATTGTAATTCGTTAGATCAACATTTTCATACAAAGACATTTGCTCTGTTTTTACATTGAGCTCTCTGGAATTATCCATACTGATTACCAAAATATATATATATATAAGGTGACAGCGAGAATTAAGTCAAACAAGGTTTTGTTGAATTCAACCAATAAGTTCTACATATTCAATTATTTTAATTATATTTTTACAATTTCTAAATAGGATGTCAGGGTTAATATGACGAATAAAGTGTCTTCAATTCAGCATTTTTTTCTTATCTTGTTCAAGTAACTTCGATTATCTCAGTTATTATTAAGAACTGGGTGCTGTCAGTATGGTACACAATATCATGAATAAATCATGGCGTTTTTGATTGCTTCAATTGAAATCAGTTCACATTGATGTCATATATAAAGTGGAAAAGTGTGTATCGAATGTTTATACGTGTTGTTAATTTTGTATGCGTATTAAAAAAAGTTCTTAAGCACGTTAAATATTTTATGCACACTGCAATATTCTGTTAAGAAAGATATTCTATTTAATGTGGATTGTTTCTTTTCTTTTATTATGTCTCCTAGAATTTTGAGTTTTTCTTTTCCTGTATAATATTTTCGTATTATCTACTAAAATTTGTTTATGGTTTGTATTTTGGTTAATTATTTTTTAAATAGCAAACAAAATTTATTTATTTTAAACAAAGTATCTATAAACAAAAAACAAAATGTTTTTCATTTTTTTTTCTACCCTCTGCCAGATGCAATGATGGATAAAGCATTACCTCACACCATCGCCAGTGAGACACGCTGCAAGAGCCACTCCGTTTCGCGAGGCTCATCCCTTAATCGAGACGCCATCCCGCCAAACCTCCGAATTAATCCTTTTGGTTAATTATGACGTGATGATCAATATGTGTACAAACTTGATCCGACAGTGAAGTCCAAGTATTGAACACACAATGAGGACCGAAATCACTTTATTAGTAATGGTTTTCGCGAGAAGCAAGCTAACTATACTTCCATATTACATGCGTTTCCATTAAATGCATTTTAAGTATGCCCTGCTAATCTCTCCGTTATATAAGCATTTTTGTGCAAGGTTTAATGCGTGTGTTTCTTTGATGTGCACGTCTGGGTTCGCCAATTTCAAAATGGGCGTTTGTATCGGATTTATCTACGAGAACACATTGAACGGAAAAAAGTGTCTAACGTCCCAGACTCCAACCAAACAAGAATTCTAAAAATATGATAATGATAATTCCAGACAAACGTCGCCTGAGAAGTTCATGCTTTCTGTTAGATACTGGCAGTGTTTGGGAAACTATGGTGACCTTCCCAGAATGCAACAGCAGCTGGTGTTACACGAACGGTTAAAAAAGAAGACGTACTTTGATATTTAAAACCGACAAGTTAAGAAACTACATATTCGAGACAAGTTCTTAACCTTGCACAAGCTTTCAAGATTGGATAATAGTGTTGTAGTTTTTGAATGTCAATGGGTTTCAGCTGAATGGCATAATAATTTTCTGGTAAATCACTTGAGCTTCCTTTCACCGATTTTTTCCATCATAAAGCATAGAGCGAAAATCATTTTTTGTTTCTCAAGTAGACCCAGACATAACAATGACGTCTATTATAACTGTGCATCCACTTAAGCTCCAGTAACAATATCCAATTGTTCATTTTTATCTTTTTTTAACCGTTATATATGTATATATGTATGTTTTCCTTTCTATATCTCTTTTTTTCTCTTATTTTTAGATAGATAGCTATATATATATATATATATATATATATATATATATATATATATATATATATATATATATATAAGCGTCTCACCCCAAGCAAGGCGAGAAGCCACTAGGACGCAAGGGGTTACAGAAAATTTGGAGCAAGATCAGATAGGAGTGATAGAAGAAAGGATGAGGAGAAGGGTAGTGGATAGATCAAGGCAACTGGAGATGTCGATTGACATTACATTTGAATAGCTGGAGATTATAGCTCTCAGGGAAACTAGAATAGGGAAGGGAGTGTCCACAGGCGAGAGGTGCGAGACATGAAGCTATTGGAGTGGAAGAGATGGATACGTTTTGATGGGCATCGAAACATGAATGCATTTATGTAGCGGTTACATTTTTTCGAATATAATATCCTATAATAAAGAATTATCGCTCTAATATTGTAACGAGCCCTATTTTTTAAATTAATGTATGAACGTTTGAATTTATATTTAATTGTTCTCATTTCATTTGGATTTTATATATATATATATATATATATATATATATATATATATATATATATATATTATGATCATTATTATTATTATTAAAAAGTTTATTTTAGTGGATACCTGTATTTGAGTAAACGGTCCGTTTATTTATTAAAGAGTATATTTATTTATTTTTCGTTCACTGGCCTTGATATTCGAGAAATCTTATTAAAGAACAATATGAGCTCTCCATCAAGGCAGAAGAACACTCGTTAAATCTCTCGTTAATGATCAAGTAAAGCTGAATAACTTTATATATTTATATATATATATATATATATATATATATATATATATATATATATATATATATAGGTAAAATGAGAACAAATAGAGTATAATTCCACTGTACCTAACATTAATTTAAAAGAGGGCTCAATACAGAGTACAGCTAAATATTATTTATTTTAGGATATTAAAACATAAACATGTTACAAATCGCTACACAATTACAATTATGTTTCGACACTACAAATGTGCCTCCTCGGGTGATGTTAAACTACTGGCGAGTGAACGATTATTTTAATTTCTAAAGCAGGATACTTCCTTGTTTTGAGAAAAAAAAAATAAAAATAGGCTTGTGGGCTTACCGTGATTAACTAATCGAATATGATCTACGCTAAATTCAAACTCACCGAAAAAAAATTAATATAGGTCCCGACATGAAGTTGTTTGCATATAAATCCTACACAATTTCCTTATGGACAGATACAAGTGGTTACATTATTTCGTAAGATGAATAGAAGCCTAGCGTTGCCTAATACGGAAAAGCGAAAGAGGTAGGGAGGTAATTTAACACAATGCTAACCAGTTATATGCGCGTTCAGCTTCTTACATAATATCTTGGTCCCTTTAAGAAACTGTCAAACAACTTAACCGTTCGAAAAGGAACGGATCAAAAATACAGAACTACTTTGGCAAATTAATATTCTACAGTTAAATAAAGAGCATCCATATAAGATGTTAATAATACTAACTAATCAATGCAAGATGTTAATAATACTAACTAAACACTTGTACATCCATATAAGATGTTAATAATACTAACTAAGCATCAATACAGAGCTATATTAAATCAAAATGATTCTTACGAATAAAATAGTAAGCCATATAAGGTGCACCGCAGTTCATCTACTGGTTATTACTATAAGAAAAAGTATTATCAAATTCAAATTTTAAACACAATGTAAGGTGAAAGGTAGACATGCCTACAATTTACAGTCAATTCACTTCTTTCGTTTAATAATGAGTTTTTATCAGAAAATCTGATAATTTCTCATTTTTCATGGAAGCATAGAAAACAGGATTCATTTAAAGTTCTACATGTTCTAGCTTTTTTTTTTATTTTTCATTTTACCTTAGAAGATTTTATTAGCTTCTTTTAAAAAGAAACACAATAATAGAATTTTAAACCAATTTTAAAATGTTGATAATAATACACATTCCAAAATAAATACTGTAGATAATATTAAGCAATGTAATTGCAAGAATTCTAACGGATGCTCATTACGAAACCAATGTTTAACCAACTTTCTATTTATACAACAGAGAATCCGACTGTTGAAAAATTTTATATTTTTAGAATTTAAAAGAAGCTAATGAAACTCCTAAGGTAAAACAGAATATGTAGATCGTTATAGATAAAACTATCATATTTATATATATATATATATAACATCCTAGTGAGACAGAATCTACCTACCTAGGTTACACCTAAATGGATCTTCAGGGCGAACTGGATTAAGGGGATAGGACAAAGCGGCATATTTATTCGTAAAAACAAACACTAGAAGCTAAAATTAGCATAAAACCATACGGCGTTAATAAAAATACAATAAAATTATTAAAATAATTATATTCTTTTATTCCAGTAACCATGCTTTCTTATGTTTATACCCGTTAAAGATTTCTGGTCTTTGCTTAAGTAGCATATCGGGTTTATTAAAAGTAGCTATGACTAGTTTTTCCTTCATGAATAGGCAATATATCGGCGACTTTATATCTGTCGGCTTTATATCTATAAAATTTCTTTATCTCCCATTTTAAAATCGGGTTGATACCTTATTCTTTTTTTATATTCTATGTGTGTTTAGATAGACTGATACTATATCTATAACTTTCATGTTTCAAACTGCTTATGTGATTGTAGCATTTTTTTTTAATTCCTTGAGTAGAACCAATATAAATATTTTGTTCTCACGATTAATGCTAGGTTTATTTCTGTATACTTCCACTTCCAAACTATGCATTCATGCTGACACTTGCCCTTAAGTGGACAGGATGCCTTATTTCTGCAGTTACATTTAGGGGATTAGTATTTTGTTTATTTTTAGTCTTTTTAATATTATATTTGTTAATCCAATTAGCCATATTGGGCATACAACTTGACTCAATTTGACTATCGAAAATTTCATGTAAAGCGTTGAATGGGGGAAATTCTTTTTTAATATTTAAAAAAATACCTTTTCTATCTTGGTGGCTACGTCTAAATTATATGATGGGGCAACCATAATATTTTTCTAGCCCTATTTTTCCTCCTATCGCATGGAAGAATTATCCGTATTCACTTATTTTTGTATCCACTTTTTTCCAATGCTATTTCGTAATCGTGTTTGTTTTGGTTGAAGATACTAGCGTTAAATGAATTGATGAATAACCTGGACGCGATTTCGTTGGAGATTTGTTTAAAGACGTGTTTTGGGTGGTTGGAATCTACATTAATGGGATACCAGTTTGTTTATATATTTTTTTATTTGCAAATTGTAGTATCCGTTTTTTATACCACTCGAGTATTGGTATTAAAATAAATATTATATATATATATATATAATGTTTATTTTATTTTAATATTCAACTGGTATATATATATATATATATATATATATATATATATATATATATATATATATATATATATATAAAATCCCATATCCGAACTTCAGAGTAGTTCAGGCATGAGAACAGGTTCGGATATAATATGGCATGTGTAATATTAATTTACAATGTTTAATGCTCAATAAATTTTATTTTCACTGGTCTTTCTTATTTCTTTTTTCATTTCGTTTAGTTTTCGCTATTCCAGTTTTTTGGGGTTTTTTTTTTGTTTGTTTTCTTTTTAAGTAAGACCTTTCTGTAAATTACGTACACTTGTACATTCTCTACAACTGTACAAAGGTTTCTTCTCCATAAATTTGCTGACCTCATCAATGGCTTTCTCTACTGAGTCCCAGTCTTCTTCAACATCCTTCATATTTTCGCCATTATCGGAAGAATTTGATTCTTCCTTTATTTCTTGACAATCCAAATCATTTTGAAGCGATTCTACCGTTGAATTCTTTTGTAATTCATTAACGTCTTCATTTATCCATTCTTTGAAGTTATCCAAAGTGAGATTATTCAGTGGATCATTTTCAAGCGCAAGTTTTGGTGTTTCATTCAGATTCTGCAATCCATGTTTGTTAATTTACAAATTAGCAACTGGAAAATGCCTTGACCCCTAGTTCAGCTAACAGTAAATTTGCGTCCAGTCTCTTACAATATATCACTATTCTTGGTAGATTTTCTATTGTCACAATGTGGAATAGTCAGGAACAAAGGTAGGGACTTTCAATACTTCGCTAATAAAGAATATACCCTGATGAAAAAAGCTTCAAACTTGATAAACAATTTTTTATCGTCTAAATATTTATTTCATTATTAAAAGGTGTTTTTTTGACATTTTTAATCCTTCCTAATTATTCCAGCTTGATGAAAATCTTTGAATCTTTGAAAATTCATTTAATAGAGGTTTTTCTTAATGAATATATAGTTTAATTAAGATTTGTTGATTCTCTGGAAAAAAGAGACAATTATTTTAAATATTATCTTAGGGGTGCCCTCACTTTTGCACAGCACTATATATATATATATATATATATATATATATACAAATGAAACAACCTAATACTTAATTTTAATCATGTCTTTTGATATAGTTCCCTTGCGTGAAGTCTTAAACAAAATATTGCATGACCTGTTTCAAAAGGGATACGACTTACAAAGAATACGGCTATAATAATAACATGCGTTCATTTTTTTTTTTTTTGGTAAGGTGTGTATACAGCAGTCAAGTAATATAACTCATTGTGTATTCAAAAGTGTGCATTTAGAGACTAAATTTAAATACATATATATACAAAGATCAAAAGAACTTCCTGAAGTTTAAAATATCACATAGTTGAAACCTATACATATACACACACACACACACACACACACACACATATATATATATATATATATATATATATATATATATATATATATATATATATATATATCATTGAATACGTCAGACAAGGTGCTATGATTTAGTTTTTTTTATACAATTTTTCATGTGATCTAATAATTACATAGTTTATATTCGGATGAAAAAAGAATAATTGGGCAGTTTTTATATAATTTATCATCCGAAAAGGGGAAAAAAATTATTCACATGAGAAATTGTATAAAAACTAAATCTAAGCAAACTTTGTCTGCCCTATTCAATAAAATGTGCATGAAAATGATTACACTTTAAATACACACACACATATGTTATATATATATATATAAAAAAAAATTTTTTTTAAACAACATTCAAAATATTTATGACAGATTTGGTTAGAATATCCGAACAGTGACGTTCCATATCACGTGACGTAAAGTGTCTGCGAAGGACGCTACTTGCTAACAGTAATTTTAATTTATTTGTAACGAACAGTTATTTCTGATGAAAATTGAGGACAATTTGAAATATCAAGTATATATAAAAATAAATAAATACTTTCATAAAATAAAACATTATTTTTTTAATTTGTTTATTTTTTTTATATATACATATTAAGAAAGTATTGATTTTCATTATGCTATATATATATATATATATATATATATATATGAGGAGATGAGTTGGTACCCAAATAAAACAGTATTCTTACCCAGTGTAATACAAATTTTGACCTTACGCTTTGTAAGGCAATATTCTATGTCAGACAGGGTAAGTTTGTGAGATAGTCATATTCTTTGTGAGGTATTGTAAGCCGTATTCTTTGTAAGACGGTGTAAGCAGTATTTTTTGTGAGGTAGTGTAAATCTTATTTTTATTGAGACATTGTAAGCTGTATTCTTTGTAAGTCGTATTCCTTTTGAGACAGATCATGCAAGATTCTGTTTAACACTTCAAACTTCACGCAAAGGAACTGTATCGAAAGACATTATTAAAATTAAGTATTAGGCTAATTAATTTAGCCATATCCCCCAAATGTTTGTCTTTTACCTACATAGACAGGATGATCAATAAGTCTATGGCCTGACACAAAAAGCAAAATGTTATCTGAAATTTACAATGTATAAAAATGTATAATTAACTGTGTGATTAATATTACCCATTGTATTGGGTGCATTGACAAAGAAGGTAATAATGTTAAAAAATAAATATTTGTTATGTAATATAAATACTATATTGAACTTTGCGCTACAAACTTAACGGGGCATCTATACCCTTGGGAAACGTATGAATACATTTTCCCCAATAGCTATGTGTTAAAAAGTAAAATTTCTCTCTGGGAAATTGTTATTGTAAAAAGAATTGTTAATTAAATATTCACTCAAAAATATTATTTTTACAATTAAAAATATGTTTCAGCTTTAAATAATTTACAAAAAGGTGTGATAAACCGTAAAAAGCAAGTCAGTCAATCAATCGGTAATGGTATGTCTATCTATATGAATGTAATGGCCTTTTAATGATAACATTCCCACAAGTCTCACGAATGTGAAAAGCTTTCCTTGAAAATCAGTATCAAAATCCTGTCTTCTATCTGAATTCGAAGCATTGTTAGAAATGACTAAAGTAATTTCTCACATAAATCGATAAATGTATTGATTAACTGGCACATATGATAAACATTTTGTGTTTATTCACAGGAAAAGGATTCTACCGAAATATATTACATGAAAAAGATATTGATATTTAATTTTTTTTTATCTTCTAAAATATTCGCCCTTAAAATATTTAGCTCAAGCCAGTATTATGTTTTTG
>CAHIKZ030000760.1:1200000-1375000 GCA_903632075.3 Acanthosepion pharaonis
AAGAAAATACATCTATAAACGTCACCACCCATAATTGATACCCTACCATTTGAACTACCATCAAGCCACATAAAAAGACTTTAAAATTTATGCTTAATTAATTAATATATTAATATAAAACATAGATACACGTGCGGTGCGAGCGTATTTGTGTATTTCAGGCATGTCTGGTTGAATAAGTTACAACGTTATATTTGCTTATTTTGATCATAATCCTTTCATATTCACGAATATTTTTCCTTATATTGCAATTAAATGAGACAAGAAATGCACTGTAACAGTGAGACTCACTTTTATTCCCCAAGTACTTTCCATCTCTTTCTGAGGTCATTATCAGGGGTGCAGTTGGTAAGGCAAAAACTATTTGTAGCAAATTTATTACCGAATTTTTCTCTTGCCTTTAAATGTTATGGCTGACAGTTATGCTTTAGCGTTCATTAAAATATGAATAGTTATCCATTATGGATTTTTTTTTTCTTTTATATTTGAATGTTATGGTCGAGCGTGCATTAAGGCGTGAAACGTGTTTTTATAAGCATTTTAGAACATTATTACAGTGTTAGTAGCTGATTCTATTCAGTGTCGGTTTCAATTTTTTAATGAAGATTGCTTCAAAGATCTGTAGTTTTAATTTATTTTCTTGGTGTAGGATAGTTGCGTTATCAATCAATATTTTTTTTATAATTGTGAATGTGACAGGAATGCTGGTGCAAATATTTCGTAACTGGCAAATGGTCCGACATGTGTAGAGTAAGGCGTCTTGATAATGTAGTTGTCGTATGTCCAACATGTATATTTGTTTTCTTGTTGGAGATACAAGGGACATTTGGATTGATATATAATGTTGGTTTTATGTAATACATCAGTTGGTGTGGAGGAGCTATTGCAAATAATTAAATTGGTTGTATTGTATCTTGTATGATATATGATTAAATTTATTTTTTATTGGGATCTTTATTGCATATAATTGTGTATTTGGGCAGGAATCCCTCTTTTATGCAAGTTTCGTAGAAAACAACTGACAAGATTTGGTGCCTGAGTTTTTTATATAATTTCTCATGGGTTCGTATAATATTATTTCTTTTCAGGACATAAATTATATAAAAATAGTCTGAATGTTTTCCAAGCTCTTTCGGTTATACTTTTAGCTGTTATCAAAGACGAATATTATTTTACTTTTAACTGTATATATGCATCGTTTTATCTATGTATCTAGAGTTATAGGTATGTTTTATTTTTCAAACACATTCAGCACATTGTGGGCGTGTTTATAGTTGATATTATTGAGTGTTGGCTTTTTCTTTTTATTAATAATGCTTCCATTATTTTTAACCTTTTTGTACATGTGGATGATGCTATTATTTTTGTATTATGCTACGAGTATGTTACGAGTAGTGTTTGGTAGGTCTTCATGTTTATTTAAATAAGACCTAATTGAACTATGGTCAGAGAGATGTAACGTGAGTCTTCTTGTTTAACATGCTGTAGTATAGCCAATATAATTATTTACACATTTGGATTGGTCAGGAACACAGCTCCTTAAGGGACATATAAATTGGTAAATAATATTGGCTCTCTGTGTTGTAGATTTTGCAGGTAAATTACTATTTTTGACGTTAGCAGTTTTTAAATATTTTTGTAATAAATAATTAATTTAATTTTCTTGTTTTTGTCGACTGAAGTTGTGTATTTCTTTACGATGTTTTTAAGTAAAGATTCGCCTTGCTTCTTAGTTACTATTCATTTGAGTTTTGTAGAAAATGTTAATATTATTGATTTTTTCTGTGTATTTTGTGTTCCTATTGGTTACCCCAGAAAGAAAACGTCTAATATGATAATTTATAAGATGGTTGGGAAAATCGTTTACCTAGTTAATGTGAGTTAGTGTTGTTCCTGGCCTCTTCCCGGTTGTCTCTTTGGTTATGATTCAAGTCGAGATTCCCCACTCCAGTTTGTTTTTGGCCCGACCTTTTTCATCTCGACTGGGTCAGCTTTATATTTTCCCATGCCTGTATTATTTTTTATCCTTTTCCCACACCCGTAGCGAGAGAGCTTCTTGATTTTGTCCAATGGGCAGAATACAGCGGCATCTCCTTTTTGAGGGTTGGACGGGCCCTACTAACATCAGTTATGTTTAGTTTACTTTGTGTTGAGTTTTAGTTTATTATTGGGTTCATCTCCCTCCCCTCTCATTCTTCATTATTAGAATTGTATATATATATATATATATATATATATATATATATATATATATATATATATTATCATTAAATTTTTAAGGCATGGAGGCGCGTTTTATAGGTTCTCCTTGAGAGGATACGGTATTATGGTGGATGGAGGATTGATTGGTGACGGACGAGTTCTTATGGTGAATGTGGAAACTGTAATGTGTGAATGTGTCGTGAATCAGATTAGCTAGGTATAAGATAGTTAGTGACGACCAGCCTCAACCTCTCCCCATTTTGGCCTTGTGCCCTAATTGTATTTTATAAATAAAAGCGTTTGTTTCACGTTGAAACGTTTTAAAGAAAAGCAAATGAAAGGATGAATTCTCGTGCGCTCAAAATTTAATACCACCAATTTATATCTGAAAACGAGTAAAATTAAAATGGCGAGAGTTTTTACTTGTGTTTTTTTTATATAACGAAATAGTAAATGTATTATTACTAAACTTCACAAGAACATTCAAGAATGTGAGTTTATTTTGTTGGCTAAGTTCCTAAGTAAAGTTGGGGAGAGATTTTTTTTTCATGTAGTTTTGAGATTATCGATTTCATTTTTGTTCTCAGCTAAAATAAAAAATATCGTCTACGTAACGAACGTATATTTTCGGTTTACTAACATATTTAAAAATTTTGTTTTCTAGGGTGGGACATCTAATAGTTAAAGAAGCATAGACCGAAAGGATTTCTTATACTTACTCGATTAGTTTGAGTGTAAACCTTGATGTTATGGTCATAGAAGGGGACTTTAGTAGTGCATGCACGAAATAATTTGTGTGTATGCACTACTAAAAGTTGCATATACTACGTGTGTGTGTGTATGCACGCGCGTGAATGTAAGTATATGCATATATATTCAAACAACAATAAATAAAATTTAATTATAAACACAACCTCCTATAATTAATACCCGAATACATAAGATAACATCAAATCAAATAAAAATAATGAAATAATGGGAAAGTGAAAACGTATATAAATATTTACCTTACCATTTAAGCAGTAATATTAAAATAAAATATTTAAGTAAAAAAAAATGAAATACAACTAAATTTTCCAAAGTCAAGAAATTACTAAAAGTAGAGATTGCCAAAGTGGATACCGGATTGCTATTTTTGTCCTTTGACACTCAAATTTGAAAGAGAGACAAAGTTGTACAACCAATAAAGAGAGAGTATAAAGACAATAAAGACGTTTTATTCTGGCGCCATTTTTACTTGGAGAAGAAGAAGCGTAACAGGGCGCAAAAGGGTGAATGTCGAATAAAGACAGCCTTAGTGGTGAAGAGGAAGAAAATATGAAAAATGATCGTGAAGAAAAAGAGGAAGAAAGAAATGAAATACTTCAAGAAAAAAAAAGGGTGAGAATGTTGCGAAAAGAAATTGACTAATGACAGATAAGAAGAAGAATGTATCAGGAAAAGGATGAAAAGAAAAACATGAAAGAGGGGAGTATTGGGGAAAAAAAGATGGAAATGAATAAAATGGTGGCTGACTTGGTGGAAGTAAAGGAAAAAGAAATAAGAAGATAAAGAAAAGAAAGAAAAAACAATGGAAATCGGAAATCAAGAAAAAAATCAATGGAATCCTAAATTACTGCCGTAAAAAATGTCTTTAAATTGATCTTTCATTTTTTTATAGCGTTTTCAAATTGTTATACAACTTTGAAAAGTATCATTTTCATTAACAACCCAATTTCCTTTTAAAAGTAAAAACCGTTATTCTACTAAAGTTTTTAAGACGCCAACATTTTTGCCGGAAGTATATGCATGTCCGTTTTGCTATTTTTTTTAAGAATTTGAAGAAAATATGAAAGACAAGATTCATAAATCTGAGAGTAAAGGTTAAGTTTGGTTGCTTTTTCATTATGAAACACATGCGAAAAATAAAGTTATGTTTTGCTCCGGACCTGAAACATTAAATCACATCAAATTATTCCATTACATTAATAAATCGTCAGACTACCATAATAAACCCCTCAAGGCATTGCTGGTGGCAAGGAGTTCCATTAAGGTTCCAATCTCTTCATCCTGTAACTAGCGACAGATAGTAGAAGATTACATGTTTCCAGCAACAAATCTGGCTGACAAGACCTTTTGAGAAGGGTGGATTCGTACCCCTCTCAAGGATATAAGTGCAAAGTAAGAAACAAACTGCACAGGATTTGAAGTCAGTTCGTTGATTCCATTTGGCGTGATGTTAACCGTCAAGTTAACTCTGCACTTTGTAACCATTATAAAGCAATATTTACTTTAAAGTACGTTATTCGCATATGGTGTATTTGAAGGGTACGCAGTGAGTAGAAAACTCAGTTTGACTGGTTCCTTAAACTATATTCTGGGCTACAGGATAATGGTTAGTATAATATATATATATATATATATATATATATATATATATATATATATATATATATATATAAGACAGGGAGAGAGAGGGAAGTGGACGTTTAGGTCAACACTCAGCGGCGACAGTCTGTTTCCTGCTTAAACGCAATCTTCAGACTTAGTTGATTATTTTATATTCATATTTACATACACTCTATCCATATTGAGCATTTTAACCAATAGAATCTTCCAATAATGTTATCAGTAGTTATTTTTAGCCTAAAAAAACAAACAGGGCATTCTGTAATCGATATTCGTGCAAGAAGGTTTTCATAGTGGCAAGAAATAACAAATTAACAAATTTGCAAAAAAAGAACTGATTATTAAGCTCTAGAAAGAAGATAAAATTACAGGAAAATCTCAGACAACCCGAATATTCCACCTACTACCATTAGTTCATTCATTGCAAGCTATAAAAACTCAAAATTGTTGAAAAATAGAGAAGAACAAGTTATCCCCGGAAGATTTCTGTAAGATCTTCGGGAAATTAATACGTCAAAATCTGATGGTTACTCGTCAAGTGTTGCAAGAGGATTTGCTTTCATCAGGAATCTGTGTCACTAAACGAACAGTAAGCAATGAAATTCATATGAAATTCATATGAACAATTTAAAGTCAGGTTCCTCTGAGAAAACTCCACTGCTATTGAAAAGATACAGAGATGTCAAGTTGAAATTCGTTCGTGATCATAAAGAAAAGTAAAAATCCTATTGGGATAGAATATTATGGACAGACGAAGCCAAATTGAGTTGTTTGGACGTAATTCTAGAAAACATGTATGGAAGAAAGATGGCGATGCCTTAAAACAAAAATATACAGTTCCAACAGTGAAATTTGGTGGGGGCACCATCACGGTTTGGGGATGTTTTTCTGTAAAAGGTACTGGCAACATATCAGTAATAGATGGTAGAATGAATTCTGCGGCATATCAAAATATTTTGAAGTAAATTTAATGATTTCGGTTGAAAATCTTGAACTTCCTCTTGATTGGATCTTCTAACATGATAAATGATCTTAAGCACACTGCAAAATCTATGATGAAATGAGTTGCTGAAAATAATGTAAATATCTTGAAATGGCCAAGTCAGTCCCTAGACTTAAATCAAATGGAGAATCTGTGGCGTTATTTGAAAATTCAAATCCAATCGAGTTCTCCAACAAACATCCCGGATCTAAAGACTATATGCGAAGAAGAATGGAACGAAATACCAACTAAAATTTGCAAAACATGGAGAACTACAAGAAGAGGTTGGTTGGTGTAGAAATGAATAATGACTATTCTACAAAGTATTAAATGAAGATTATGTATTCTTTTTGTAGTGAACGAATACTCTTTTCACCGATTAAAATGGATAAATAGGATTTATTTCTATTAAATCAAATTTATTTTCTGTTTTCTATGCATATTTAGTTATTATGCATCTGTGTACCGTTAATTATATGAAAAGTGTGTCTATTCATTAGTTGGAAATAGAATAAATTAAAAATATATATGTGTACGAATATTTGTTTCCCTCACTGAATATATATATATATATATATATATATATATATATATATATATATATATATTATTATTATTATTATTATTATTATTAGAGAGAATTTTGCATCTGTCAGTCTCGGAAGTATTTATTTACGCTATTGTTTGTCCAATACAAGGCTCTAAAGCCACTAAAGTTAGTGGGTTACTGAATTCGGTTGTTTTATGGACGTACAAATTGTAGATTACAATGATAAGTAGGCTGTTAGATGTTAAGATTGCAGTATTCGAGGAAACATCCTCATGGGAGTCTGTTCCACAAAGTAGAAGCTCTTGCTATGGAGTCTGTTGCAGATGCCTGCTGAATCACATTTGTTTCATCAACATTTACCCAAACCTTCGGTCACGATCACTTATGATTTCATGCTTGCACAACCAATCGTTTCCGAACAAATATAGGAAAAATATAATTAAAATTCTTAACAAAGAACTTTTCTTGGACTTTAATCAAATTTAGAAAACATATATATATATATATATATATATATATATATATATATATATATATATATATAATTTTAAAAAATTAAGAGTATCAGTTGATTTAACTACTTTGGTTTCAACGTTACGGTATCTGTTATATACCTTACCTATGAATACTAATGGGTATGTCCAAATCTTCATAAATACGTTGGACACTATTGTAAGTGGGTGGCAATATGCTGCCAAAGTAGTCCACCACTAGCAGTGGTTTACCTACTTCACACCGCTGGCGAGTATTGTATTTTGTTGATGTTATAAAGATTACCATTTCATTTTCAACCTCCGTTTTGGATATTCCTCATCCAGTAACCCTTTCTAGGTTACAGCAATATCCTCAGGCGACTTCTATCAACTGACCTCCCAACACTTTATTTTTTTTTTTAAATGAACATTATATTATTTTTCAAAATAATTAAACTTTAACAAACTATCTAACCATGCGTGGAATTTAAAAGAAGAAAACAGCAGGGATCGGACTGAATCTAATCATTTTTAGGACATTTATTAGAAGATAATAAACGTTTTTAGAAGATAATAAACGTCCTAAAAATGATTGGATTCAAAATAGAAATAAAAACAATCACAAGAATAATAAAATATCTTAGACGTCACTCTCAACCTGGACAATGAAACTTACGAACCCTACAAAAAGGATAATGACACTCCCAGATACATACACATATCCTCTAACTACCCACCTTCAGTTATCAAACACATACCTAAATCCATCAGCTTCAGGCTATCAGACATCTTAGCCAACATAGACATTTTCAACGAGAAAAGAAACGCCATATAACAACGCACTAAAGAAAAGCGGATACACGCAACAGTTAGAATGCACACTACCACAACCCAAACGGAAAAAAAAACAGAAAAAGAAATATAATTTGGTTTAACCCACCATACCATAAAACCGGCAGAACATTCCTAAATGTAACAGAAAAACACTTCCCTTGTAACAAGCCCCTTAGCAAAAATATTTAACAAAAACAACGTAAAAGTTAGTTACAGCTGCACTAAAAGCATAATACAAATAATAATTAAAAAAAAAAAACACAAAAAAAACAATAGCGTGCAATAGAGCAAAAAAAATCCCCAAACGCAACTGCAGAGACACAACCACATGCCAACTACACGGAAACTGCCTACACACAAATAGATTGTACAAAGCTTAGGTCAGTGCAAACAACACTACACTGAACTATATTGGCACCACAGAAGGAACATTCAAGCAAAGAAAATACGCACACAACCTCTCATTCTCCAACAGAAAATAATCCAATAGCAGCACAAAATCTACATACATATGGCATCTAAAAGACAAAAACATCACACCCAAAATAGGCTGGGAAATTATGAAAACTGCATCTGGAGATGTTTACTTTGCCTGCAAGAAAAGTGGTGATAATCACCCACATACAACAAAAAACATTACTAAACCAAAAATCGGAAATAACCTCAAAATGCAGACACAAAAGAAACTATCACAGTTCAAAGCAAACGGATAACAACAACAACAAAAACTGAACACAAACAGGAACGAACCAACCGAAAAAATGGTTGAACACTAAAATACTCAAAACATAACCACCAACAGGAATCAATAACACTACGAGCACCTGTTACCAAAATTACCACCACCCCTATTCCCACGAACACTGCCATAATATTTAGCACGGCCATCACAAAAGATATACCCATTAACACTGTAAAATTATTATTTTGTGACTACTACTATTACTTTCGCTATTAGTATTGTTGTTACGACTTTAAGAACAATTACTTCATAACTATCACTACCACCATTAGTACTGCTTTTTATCATTGTCATTACTATTATTATTATTATTATTATCATTATTATTATCATTATTATCACCATATTATTATTACCACAACTATTACCATCATTACCATTATCATTATTTTTCATTATTTTATTTATTAATTTATTATCAATTTATTCTTTATTCCATTTTTAATGTTGTTATTGTTATTATCGTGGTTATTATTGTTTCCATTATTGTTAAGGATAACTTTACTGTTCATTATAACCAATAACACATCAATTTTTATTAATATATATAATATGACAACTAATATTACCATTAATATAATCACAATCGTTCATAACACAGACGCAGTTATTGTTGTTAGAAAAATGCAAATATCATCACCATGTCTACAGACAGAACTCAAATTAACCCACGTGGTGTTAGTAGATCCAGATCAACGAGTTTACATATGTGTGTATGTGTCAATGCATCTACATATAAGGTGTATGCGTGAGTACATGTGAGTATATCTGCTGGCAAAAGCAGCCGACCTGAAAAACGTCAAAGCCATCGCCCACCTGCCCCCTACTGAGAAAACATTGCTACATATGAATCGCTACAATTTTGACACCGAAATAGACAGAATGAATGTTGCATAAATACGTGTGCTCGTACGTATGAATGTGGAACTACGCTTAACCCAAGACTATGAATATGGGCGTGTATGTATGAAATAACATGCATACACCTGCATGCATATGTATCTATGTATATGTGAGTGTCATCCCAAACAAACACAGAAGAAAAAATGGGTTTTCAATAAAATTGAAATTACGTCACACACACACAGATATATATATATATATATATATATATATATATATATTGATTGACCCTTTCTACAAGGGTGCAGGTGGACTCACCATGCTTGATCAATTGAAGGTTGGTGGGGCGATTTAGTTGAAGCTTTTAAATTCAGAGTTGTCTTTTTAGTCAGTTGTCAACCAATGCTAGAGGATTCAGTTCTGCTCTTTACCCATAGCATATTCCACCTTTTCCAAGGATATTTACACGTAAGTGAACTCGACTGGAATTCGAACTCAACTGAATTTGATCTCGGCTCCCCAATTCCTTAATCCCAGATGCTATCCAATACTCTATCGTGCTTCCTTTCCAGTAATCAAACTAAATTAAATACAGTCGATATTCTACCTTCATTTGACACTCTAAAGAGCTAACCTTTTCTCAGACAATAAATTACTCTTTTTGTGACGTACGGTGGCCGTTAATAATTAAGTATAACTCAAGACTTCAATGTTAAGATAAAACAGTATTTAGTTACAACCACAAATAAATACTTAACAAGGTATTTACTGAAATGGTTAACGATTTCAGTGAATACCTTATTAGTAGCGCGTCTAAGCTTAACGTCCGGTAAATCCGAAATCAAAACGAATATCATCGACACACAATAATTCACACTAATTCGACTGGATATTTCCACTCAGTAGTCACTCAATGATCACTCAATAATCATTGCAGTCAGTAGGCTGACACCGCTATTTATACACCTACACATACGGAGTGTCACGCTCGATCCTCGGTGTAGGTAGTTACTCATTTTCTTCCTATATGACACACTTATACATTATTATACAAAAATTGATCGCTAGTCACCCATTTTTTGTTTTCTGCTTTTTTTGTTTTTTTGTTGTTTTTTGTTTTTGTTTTTTTTTTTCATGCTAAATTCGTTCCTCAAAAGTTGTCCCAATTGGCATATGAGAAATTTGTTGTTGTTGTTGTTGTTGTTGTTGTGTGTGTGTGTGTGTGTGTGTGTGTGTGTGTGTGTGTGTGTGTGTGTGTGTGTGTGTGTGTGTGTGTTTTTTAATTTTGCCAGGAAATAAACAATTGACCTTCAGAAATTGTATCATTATACACAAGACTAATTTTGGAGAAATGCAAAGGGAATACAACTAATAATATTAAATAAATCGCACTGCTGAAATATCTCAACAGCGTATTTTACAAAATCAAAATGCCAATTCATCATAAATTTATTAACGGGGGTTTATTCTTCTTTCTTTCCTTTCTTTCTTTCTTCTTTCTTTTTTATTATTGTTTTGTCACTTCCTTTGTGCCTTTTTACTTTTTGTTTTCCTCCTCCTTTTTCTTTATTTCTCCTTTTTTAATTTCTTTTTGTTTTATTTTTATCTTCTTTTACCACGCCCTCCCCTCCCTGATGTCTTCCTTCCTATGTAAATAGGAATTTTCAAGTGTTTTTCTCCTTATCCACAAAGAGTAAAATGATTACCACAAATGGGAAAATACGTCAAAAAGTAATCTCAAATATGTAAACCTCCGGCTACTGACCTTGAACCCTGCAGTAGTATTTGGGTGCACGTGCCGACCGTGACACGTGTAAAAAAAAAATTTTGTTAACGAAATTTAACCTGATTATCGCCCTGATCCTGGTAAATGCAGACAAATAAAATTAATGTGTCTTTCCATAGTAGGTCGCCGACTTTTAGGAATTAGTTCATTTTGTAAGAGGGACAATTCATCAAGTTGAAAATGTGCACTTTTGAAGAGTTTCACATGAAAAAGATTATTCCAAACTGCCTCGAAAAATTGCCTTCCAAATTTATTGTTTTATCAATTTGTTCGAAAAATAATGTCCGATTTTAAATGAACCCTTTTGTGTTCTAATATATTATTAGTAGTATAGTTGCACAAAAATATATTACTCAATCCTAATGATTAAAGTGTCCACTTCGTTCATTTTATATCAACCTCTTTCAGAATTTAACTCAAGACATTATATATCCCTCATTTTGAGCATAAAAAAGAAGAGATACGTTTACTTTTGTTTCATGATTTCAAACTTGGTCATAATACTTCAGAAAACTGCTGCCACTTTAACAGGACAGGGGTTGAAGGATCCGCATTTGATCGGACAATACGGCGTTGGTTTCTGAAGTTCCGCAGTGGGGATACAGGTCTTGAAGCCCAATGTGGTAGAGGATGTCCATCTACAGTTGACAATCAACATCAGAAAATACTAGTCCAACAAAACCCATTTTGATCTCTCAGAGAAATATCTCAGATAATGTATGTCAGCATTTCAGCAATATCGGACGATATTGGCAAGGTAAAAAATCTCGATAAATGGGTTCCGCATGAACTCCGTGAAAGTCAAATAGCTCAAAGTTTTGAAATGTGTCCGATGCTAAATTCGAATGAGCATTTTTCTTTTTTTTTTCTTTTTTTTTTCTTTATTGAATTGTAACTGGGGCGGTGGATACTTTATGACAATTATAAAGGGCTTGATTATGACGAAGGACACAAACACTTTCCAAAACCGAAATTGCACTAACAAAAGATTGTGGTGACTGTCTGGTGATCCGCCATTGGCGTTATCTATTACAGCTTTCTGGAATCTAACTAGGGCATCACTGCCGAAGTTTACCGCCAGCAACTGGATGAAATGCGCGTTCAATTGACCAAAATGCGACCGGCAATGGTCCAATTTTTCTCTATCCTCGGTCACATGGTGTTAGGAGGACAATGCAGAAGCTCACAGACTTGCGACATATATAGAGGACTTTGCCACATCCACCATATTCCTCTTATCTCTTGCCCATTGACTACCATTTTTTCAAGCATTCCGTTGCAAAGATACAGAAACTGTATTCAAAGATTTCTTGGTGTCCAAACCTTTAGAGTTTTATCGTAAAGACAGAAATAACCTTATAACTCGATTGCAGAAATATATAG
The DNA here is from genome assembly GCA_903632075.3 of Acanthosepion pharaonis. Taxonomy (NCBI): domain Eukaryota; kingdom Metazoa; phylum Mollusca; class Cephalopoda; order Sepiida; family Sepiidae; genus Acanthosepion; species Acanthosepion pharaonis. The sequence continues at coordinate 1,212,184 of CAHIKZ030000760.1, forward strand.
ATGTTCAATGTTCCTATTTTAACTGATTTGAACAGTTTAAATAAATTAACTCAGGGACAAAAGTCAATTCTAAAATTGGACATTATTTTCTGAACAATCTAATATTTGACTCAAGCAATATTTACTTTCTATTCTATTCAAATTATCTATATTTTCATTTTCTTATTGTAAGTTATTCCAAAGTGAAGTATTACTCTATTTATGTAGATATTTTCTACAAGATTTCAATAATGCCTGAAGCCCACATTTCATCAATATTCAGCAAAAGTCGACTTCATTCTTAAGGATTTGAAAAAGCAGCAACATACAAACTGGACAAGTTATATATATATATATATATATATATATATATATATATATACATCCACCGCCACGCGAGCAAGATATGGTCCTCATACATATGGACAAGAACAAAAATTGTATGGTTCCGTGAACGTTACGCAAGGTTCAGAATATTCACCCCCTCAACCCTTTAATAGCCACTAGTTATTATTTATTAAGCACAAATAACGGGTACCCAGGGATGATCGAACTCACTACTCAGCAGTAGCTCTTTAACCATAACCTTACGCTGCGGTGCCTGTAAAAATGCTAACTGAAGCTTAGTTTTGACACAAGACCAAAAGCTTGTATCACTGAGAATCGATCTCCCTACTCCAGAGTAATGATTATGCTGGTTAACTCGCTAACCATTACCTCACACCGAGGCGGCCTGGGTAACGAGCTTGTCTCACGAAAGCAATTACAATTGAGCAGTGCAGTTGATTCTCATTGGATGCTCCACACTGTCGGCCTTGTGCCACATCTAAGCTAAGCTTAGAAAACCAACACACCGAGGTGCCCTTCTCACTGCTACAAATTTTCTTTCTCGATGCAAATGCCCGACTCTTTATATAACTCTCCACGTGATCAGGAATATGACACACGGCTCATTTAACAGGAAGGAAATAAGCTCGAATGCAGACCCCACACTAAAAAAAAAATTATCTTGCTTGTGTAGCCGACATTTAGGGGGCTTGCTAATGTCAGCCTAGCTGGAAAGCAAAACTTAGGAGGAACACTAATAATTTTGCACTGGATTCCCCAGTGAAAATATTACTAATCTCCTCTCTCTTTTCTTACATAGTAATTTCTCGTGTCAGTTCACGGACTTAAATTTGAAATAATTGAAGAGAAAAAAAAGCAGTGATCATATTTAATATTAGATAAGCCTATTTTCCTTATAGAAACTGAAAATAGTAAAAAGAATTACTGCATTGTTACTAAGAATGTTGGTTCACTGTATCGGGCGAGACAATTTCTCTCTGCAGAATCTATCGTACATATCTATAAGTTTACCATTCACCCATGCTTAGAATATTGCTGCCACATATGGTCGGGTGCCCCTGCTATTTACCATGAGCTCCTTGATAAAATCCAAAGAAGAATCAGCGATATTATTGGTCCTGATCTGGTGGCTCGGTTTCAGTCACTTTTCCACCGCCTTAAGGTTGCCTCTCTGTGTCTTTTCTATAAATACTTTCCTGGGAATTGTTTAGATGAGCTCTACACTATTTTCCCCATTCCCCATTTTGGCCTTGTGTCACATTTTTTATTTTCACAAATAAATATTGCTCATCGTTATGATACCTAGACTTTTTTTTAAAATTTAAGCGCAGTACTGGACTGGCGTTGAGATCTCATCAATTTACACTTGAGCTGGCTAGATGTAACCGTAAATTCTATGCTAACAGAAGTCCCTTCTCGCTTCATATTTTCCAGTCAACTTTAATCGGCAAAAATTTTAATGCAATGTCAATCGCTATCTACTGTCCTCCTGATTGCTTTTTTCTCTATCTTTTCATCTTTACAAATGTTTCTGTTTCTAATTCCTTCATAATTTGTAACTCCTTGTATAATGGCTGTACTGCTTTTCTTAAGGGGATACCGATTAAAAAGAACCATTGCAGTTGCCGGAAACTTTGATGTAAATGACTTTGTTTACATGACAATCGCTATCTACTGTCCACCTGATTACTCTTTCCTCTTCCCGCTCATTATTAATGTTTCTGTTCCTAATTCTTCTACACCCTGTAACCCCCTGTGTCTTAGTGGCTTTACTGCCTTGCATGGGGATGATACTGATTTAAAAAAATATATAAAAGCCTGCTTTGAAAATAACGTCCCCATTAGGGATCAAACAATTAACCGCTGATGTGTTAACGATTATTGCTGAAAGAGTTTGTCAAGAATTTGTGCTATTTTCATATCTCGAAGACTTTTAACAGGGTTTAGCGTGGTGGTCTTCTTCACAAGATGAAAAATTATGGTTTTTCTAGGTAAATTTTTAATCTGATTAAACCTTTCTTACAAAATCGTGGATTAAAAGTTGCTTGAACGATCACTGTTTTAGATCATTAGAAGTAAAAAAAAAAAAAAAACTTTAGTACAGGTGTCTCCAAGGGCTCTATCCTTTGGCCTACGTTCTTCCTAATTTCCATTAACAACCTTCCCGATGTCATCGGTTCTCAGCTCGGTATCTATGCTGATGACACAACTATTTACTCCTGTTTTAATGGTAATTCCGGGCGGTTCGATAAGGTCAAATTGGCAGCTGATGGCAACAATTACCTACAATCTGTTGTCAACTGAGGAAAGAAATGGTTTGTTAATTTTAACACCTCCAAAACAAAACCGTTGTTTTAATCGTCTTATGAAAACCTTTTTGACTTCCTTCCATATGGCTGATGCTAACCCCCAGGAGTGTGCCCCATTGCACCTTCTCGGACTAAAGTTTTCCGCTGACGTGAAATGGGGAATTATATTGAATCAATTGCTAGGTTTGCTGCTAGGAAAGTTGGTTCACTGTGTCATGCTAAACAATTTCCCTCGCCATAACCTATCTTGCATATTTATAAAAGGACCATTTGTCCATGCATTGAATATTACTGTCACATCTGGTCTGGCGCATCTTCTATGTACCTGGAGATACTTGATAAAATTCAAAGAAAAATCTCCAATATTATCGGTCTTGACCTGGCATCTCATAACATAGCTTCCCTCTGCCTTTTCTATAAATATTTTCATGGTAATTGTTCTGATGTGTTTTCCTCTTTGGTACGTCAAATTTACGCGCAGTACTAGATTGGCAGCTAGGTCTCATCATTTAACTATTGAAATGAGCAGATGTAACTATAAGTTCTATGCTAACAGTTTCTTCTCTCACACTTCTTGCATGTGGAACCCTAGGTTTGTTGCATTTAGGTGATCTTCAAAAATTTAAATGGAATATCAGTCGTTGTCTGTCGTCTTCTTTACGCCTTTTCTTTTATTGTGCTCCCTCCTTAATAATATTTTTCTTTTTCTCATATTCTTTCACAGTCAATAACCCCTTGCTTCTTAGTGGTTTTCTTACCTTACTTGGGGTGACATGATTAAAAAAAACACTAACTACTGACATCAGTGGGAAATATGCAACAATATCAAATGAATTCTGTTACAAGGACCCTTAGATATTTGTTGGACAGAGCTATATTAATGGAGCCATCATGGCCAATAGCCTGTGAGGTTAGCAAATTAACCCAGACTTTACGGCAGGTGTTCTGATATTGGAGCTTTACATGCTTTATATTTTTTGTATATTATTTCTTATATTATTTACATTATTCGGACTGTTATCTTCATCTTCATTGCCATTCACAACGTTTCTGTAATTCGGCCTAAACGTTCTGAATATGACAATGAAGATGAGGATAACAGTCCGAATAATGTAAATAATGTAAGTAATCATAATAGCTCATCTCAGATATATTAACAAATATATTATTTCTCTGCAAAAAAATTATTTTGATTGGTTGATTTGTTGTCAAGTCCTTGTGAGTCATTTAATGCCGAATTTTTTTTTGTGGGGGGAGCTTTGAAGTAATAAAAATATAATATATGTTATTCTGCTTCCACAAGTGAATACATGGTAGATTATTCCCAGCTTTTGCGCATATACATATTTGTGTGGACATGATTATTAGAGTCGTTGATATGTGTATTTTATGTTGTTGAAGTTATTTTGGAATGCAGTGTGGTTGCTTTAAGAAATTGTAGGATATTATATGGATAAATATCATGAGAGAGTTCTTTCATGTATGTTGTTTGATTGGTTAATTTTGTTTGTCGACATATCAACACCTCTATGGATTATTTAATGGCGAAATCTAAATATTCTGTACGTAATGTTATACTTTCAGCTACAGGTATTTTACACATAACTTTATATTTTCAGAGTAAAGATATTTTTTAGATACAGTCCACACCGAAATTATTCGTACACCCATCAATTTTGAATATTTTTATCCATTTTTCAGAATCTAATGTCCGTATGATGCCAGGTTTTTTATATGTTAATAAGCCAAAAAAAAAAGAATATAAAACTCAATTTTCAGAACAATAGGTTAAATGCTACCAATTTCACAGACAGACAAATTATGCAAAATAGGAAGAGACAAAATTATTTGTAGAGTATGAAAAATAGAAAAAATTGAATAATTTTCACAATATTAATAGTCAATAGCATGGACTCTCATCTTTCTAACTTACTGCAATCGTTTTCTAAAGTTTTCGATGCGATTTGAACAAGTCTTTTTTAGGATTTTCTTCCATTCTTCAATGTTTACACGTTCTAATTCCTGAAGGTTTTTTGGTGACCAAAATGATGTGATAATTCCAGCAAAGACCATCACGTGGTGCATAGAGTGTCACCATTGTTATTCTTATGTTGACAACACGATGGGGAAGACAAAGGAGATTAGCGTTGACTTGAGACAGAGAATTATTAACTTCCATGAGATCATAAAATGTATCGTTGATAATTTTACTATAAAAATGTACTGTTGATTTTGGTTTGGGGGTTCATTATTTGCCCGTAGCTGAGACCCTGACAGGTGCTACCACCCGAATGAGGCTGGAACTGAGAACATCAGAAATTAAGAGTTAGTTCAACGTTCTGCAAAACCTTCAATCTCATGATCAGAGGCCATGCTACGGGATGTAGTATATGGTCATCAAAGAATGAAGTACATTCAAGAAAAGAAACAAGCGTGAATTCATTATTTACATTATTCGGATTATTGTCCTCATCTTGTCGCCATATTTATAACAACGTTTCGCCCGTTGTACGCTCCGGCCTTCTTCAGGTGGTTGGAATGTCGAACTGAACCCTTAATTCCGCTCACTGGGGTAGACTGTTCTAGTTCCACGTGCCATGTTTAATGGATGTCAGTTTTCAGTTATCTCCTGTTAATTCCCCTCTCAAACTTCTCCACTGCCTTATCACACTCTTTGGAGTCTGTCACTGGATCTCACTAATGCCTTTATGCACTGTACCATGTGTCCTTGAGGACATCTGTGTATGAATTTCTGGGTATTATAAACCTAATGTCTTCAGCAACCATTTTTAACAGTGCTCATATTGCAATTTTTACTGTTATCATTGCATGTTTTTACCAGAACTCATATTCCAATTTTTGTTGTCATCGCTTTTCTCTGGCATTCATTTCTATGCTTGGTCGGCTCAGGAGATTTTTGTGGCCTAGCATATGTGCTGATTCCTTAAGTTTACGAATTTTCCAATGGTGTTCTTTGTCTATGATCTCAACCTGATCCCACAGAGGGCGGTGATTTCCCTTCTCTCTCCATATGTGGTCAGCCACGCCTGATTTTTCCATTTCTCCTCGTGTTACAGCTTTCTGGTGTTCTTGAAGCGTTACCTTAAGGGGGCGGCCTGTCTCCCCTTTATATTTCTTTCCGCAGCTGCACGAGATAGCGTATACACAGTCTTTAGTCATGTTTTCCTCTATAGGGGTTCTTACTCGGGAGAGATATCTGCGAAGTGTCGTCAAGCTTTTGAAGGTTGTCCTGATGTTATATGGACCGCAGATCCTTTGTATTTTCTCTGATAACCCCTTCACATAAGGCAGGCAGACTCTTTTCTAAGTGTTGTTGTCCTCCTCTTGTACCCACCTATCCCAGTTTTTTGGGGCTGCTACCATGTACCCAGGGTAGTTGTTACGTTGTAGGGTACTACTTATACTGACCAATTCTTTATCTAATGTCTCTGGGTCGCCACTTATGACTTTTGCTCGGTGTTGTAAGCAGCGGACGATCCCTTTCTTTACGCTGTATGGATGGTGGGAGTTGAAATTCAGGTACTGTCCAGTGAATGTCGGTTTACGGTATACGGATGTCTTAAACCCATGCTCTGTTCGAGATATTAGAACATCCAGGAATGGGAGTGTGTTGTTACTATCTTTCTCCATTGTGAACTGTATCAAAGGTCTTATTGAGTTCACATGGTCCTGAACATCTTCCTGGTGTGACCAGAGTATGAAGGTGTCAGCTACGTACCTTAACCATATAGTTGGCTTTAGAGATATAGATTCTAATGCCATTTCCTCAAATGATTCCATGTATATATTCGCCATTGCTGGTGATAATGGCGAGCCCATTGCTAAGCCCTCATCCTGTCGATATATGTGTGATCCTACACGTTGTAATAATATGGTGACAAAGATGAGGACAATAGTCCTAATAATGTAAATAATGTACATAATACCTCATCTCAGAAATATAAACAAAGAGTGAAGACATCGAGCATAGTTTTCCCGTCCTCTGGAGGTAATTGCCTATCCTCATTAGTAGTTGAAGACAGTGATTTATTATGCTTGCCTAAATACTACACAACGTCAAATAAGAGAAATTTAAAAGGAACCGGTTTATGCTATTCTTTCAAGTCGGGAGACCTTTCCCCCAACCCTCTGAAAATAAACACTTTATCTGGGATCGAACCCCGGACATTTGGCAACGTTGGAAAAGATGTGACTATTTAAGCTACGCGGCACACCTTAATCATAATCTTAATCATAAGCATAATCATAATCTTAATCTCTTTCCGCTTGTCTTATTCCGGTGAGCTCAATGATTGAAACAATTTGTTAGAATTTCAAATGTTATTTTTCGAAATGTTCTATCTTCCCAGTTCTGAAGAGTTGATGTCACACAAGCTTCCTGTTCCAAAGCTTTCAAATTTAGCAAAAAAAAAGTTGAAATTAATACCACCAAATAGTACTTGATTTGAAAACCAGGAGCAAAAGTATACACTCCATCTCTTCCTGCCACCCACACATACTCCTGCATATTCGGTGCCTGCAGTAAAGTATCTAGCAAGTGAGACTTGTGTATCATTGTCATTGTAGTGAGGTCGAACCTTACTGGGAGTCCACATTGCCACCTTGTGTAAGACAATGCCAAAATTATTTAGCAAATACTTCTTTCTACATGTGCTACTGGTCGATGTCGAAACATCACGTGGAGAAAAACAGTTTTTTTATTATCATTATCAAGACAAACAAGACTTCTTATTTGAAATTCGATACAAGCAAAACTTTCTCTACTCTAAATTCTAATATTTTCCAGATCAGTTATTCCTTTAGTTTGTTTTCCTTTTGTTTTTTACATTCGGATTTCTACAATGATTTGCAATTGTTACTTACGAGGTTAATATAGCTTAACTAGAATGAGAAATGATTCAAATCTTTAAATTTCGAACATTTAAAATATTGCATTACTTGATGTTTATTTAAATTTCTACCTCTGATGGTTGCTCCTTGGGGATGCAGAATTAATTTTAACTCGGAACTAATTTCAACTCGGAACTAATTTAAAATTGGAATTAATTTCAACTCGGAACTAATTTCAACTCGAATGAATTTCAAGTCGGAACTAATTTCAACACGGAACTAATTTCAGCACGGAACGAATTTCAAATCGGAACTAATTTCAGTTCGGAACTAATTTCAAGTCGGAATTAATTTCGAGTGGGATTACTTGATGTTTATTTAAATTTCTACCTCTGATGGTTGCTCCTTGGGGATGCAGAATTAATTTCAACTCGGAACTAATTTCAACTCGGAAATAATTTCAGCTCGGAAGTAATTTCAACTCGGAATTAATTTCAACACGGAACTAATTTCAATTGGGAACTAATTTCAAATCGGAACTAATGTCAAATCGGAATTAATTTCAATTCGCAATTAATTTTAACTCAGAATAATTTCAACTCGGAACTAATTTCAGTTCGGAACTAAATTCAACTCGGAATTAATTTCAACTCGGAATTAATTTCAAGACGGAACTAATTTCAACTCGGAATTAATTTCAACTCGGAACTAATTTCAAATCGGAACTAATTTCAACACGGAACTAATTTCAAATTGGAATTTCAGCTCGTAACTAATTTCAACTCGAAATTAATTTCAGCTCGGAAATTAATTTAAAATCGGAACTAATTTCAAATCAGAACTAATTTCAACTTGGAATTAATTTCAACTGGGAATTTCAGCTCGGAAGTAATTTCAACTCGGAATTAATTTCAACTCGGAACTAATTTCAAATCGGAATAAATTTCAACTCGGAAATAATTTCAAATCGGAACAAATTTCAAATCGGAATTAATTTCAACTCGGAACAAATTTCAAATCAGAAATAATTTCAGCTCGGAAATAATTTCTGCACTGAACGAATTTCAAATCGGAACTGATTTCAGTTCGGAACTAATTTCAAATCGGAATGAATTTCGACTGGGAATAAATTTCAACTCGGAACTAATTTCAACTCGGAACTAATTTCAACTCGGAATTAATTTCAAGTTGGAATCAATTTCAACTCGGAACTAATTTAAAATCCGAACTAATTTCAAATCGAAATTTCAGCTCAGAACTAATTTCAACTCGGAATTAATTTCAAATCGGAACTAATTTCAAATAGCAATTAATTTCTGCTTGGAACTAATTTCAACTCGGAATTAATTTCAGCTCGAAACTAATTTCAGATCGGAACTAATTTCAAATCGGAACTAATTCCAACTCGGAATTAATTTCAACTCGGAATTAATTTCAACTCGGAATTAATTTCAACTCGGAACTAATTTCTACTCGGATTTTATTTCACCTCCAACTAACTCTTCCAAAAGTAAACGGTGATAAAGAATGGATGATGGGAACAAGTTTTGGTGAAACTGGAAGCTTCTAGTCCTGAACCTGCACGTTAGCGCAGGGGAGTGATCAGTAAAGACGAAATAAAATTCTTGAATACGATAATAAACGACGATAATTTAAATTTCTGTCTTCATTTACAAATAAATGTTAGTCAAAAATAGTCGTTAACCTGGTATCACTAGTGTAATATTGTTCTTATCAGAATTTTAGTTGTTAACATCTTTGTTTTACACCTCTTTGTGCATGGAGTGAAATTAATGATTAATTCTATCGGTGATAAAAATCTACGATGACAATGTTATTAATAACTCCAACTATCACAGATAGACATTTCTTGAATATTTCCGGAAGCAACCAGAACGAAAGGAAGTCACTATAAATTCTAGTTCTAGGGTGGTTGCTCATTAACCGTAACACATATTTATTTTATCAACATGGTCACAAGGCTTCAGAACACCTAGAGGGGAAAGACGCTATTATCAACAGCTTTTTAATTAGAACTTCCGCTATGACTTCGGTTTTTGCTCATTAGCACAAATCTTTGCTCATTAACACAAGAATTTCGAAATCAACATGGTTACAGGCTACTTTCACCAAATACTCAGTAATGAAATATATTACTACCAATTGCTTGCGAGACAGGACTTCTGCCATGGCACTAATACGTGTACGCATTAGCCCGAATATATATTTCATGAAATTAACATGGTAACAAGACTACATTCTGAGAACAGCCAGAAAAGAAGTATGTTGCTATCGATAGCTTGCTCGTCAAAATTTCTGCCACAATTCTCCAGTGGTTATGAATTAACACAAACGGATACTTACATGGTCACAAGACTTGCCATGGTACTCGTCATACAAAACACGAGCTTTTCAAAATCACAAGATTACACTCGCGGGACAACGGGAAACATTTTGTTTGGTTTGTTTTGTTTTACGGTATATCAACCCCAATGGGTTATTTAATGCCGACAAAATTTTCATTGCTGGTAATATTTTGTTTTGTCAAAAGTCTATGTCTGGTAATAATTGTTTTCTTCAAAAATCTATTTCTGGTAATAATTTTTTTCAAAAAACTATTGCTGGTAATATTTTTCCTCAAAAATATATAGCTGGTAATAGTTTTTTTTCTTCAAAAATTTATTGCTGGAAATAATTTTTTACAAAGTATTTCTGGTATTAAAACCTGTTTTTACACTTTCATCGTGTTTTTACCCCAGTTTAGGGGTTAACTATTTGCCCATAGCTGGGACCCTAACAGGTGCTACCACCCCGGAGCAGGGCAGACCTTAGAACATCAGCAATTAAGAGGTGGTTCCACGCCCCTCAAAACCTCCTGATCAGAGGACTTACTGTTGGACGTAGTTTATCGTCTTACCCTGAACGTGGATGTAGTTTATCGTCATACCCAGGACGGAAATCGGAAACGCATTATGTTATAATCAATGGTTGCCACACATAATTTTCTCCGCTGGCGCAAAAGACACATTCATCAACCCAAACATATTTTTTTAAATGAACATTGTCACAAGGCTACACTAACGAAACACCCAGTAAGAAACTATATTATTACCAATATGTTGCGAAACATGACATCTACCATAGCACTAGAACGTTTCCGCATTAACCCAAACATATATTTTATGAAATGAACAAGCTTACAAGGCTACCCGCCCTAGCTATGACGATAAACTACATCCACGTCCCGGGTAAGACGATTAACCAACTCCAACAGCAAGACCTGTCATCAGGAGGTTTTGAGGAGCGTGGAACCACCTCTTAATTGCTGATGTCCCAAGGTCCACCCTGACCCGTGATGGAGCAGCTGTTAGGATCCCAGATATGGGCAAATAGTTAACCCCCTAAACTGGGGTCAAAACTTGTAAAAAATAAGTTTTAATACCAGCAAAACATTTTTGTAAAAATATTATTTCCAATAATACATTTTTGAGAAACAAATATTACCAGCAATACATTTTTGAAAAACAAATATTACCAGCTATACATCTTTTTGAAAAAAATATTACCAGATATACATATTTGAAGAAAAATTATTACCAGAAATAGATTTTTGAAGAAAATAAATTTACCAGAAATAGATTTTTGAAAAAAAAAGTATTACCAACAATAAAAATGTTGTCGGTATTAAATAACCCATTGAGGTTGGTATGCCGTAAAACAAAACAAAACAATTAACCATCACAAGTCTACTCTAACGAAACAAAAGCAACTTAAAAAAGAAAAAAACATTACTATCAGTGGCCTGCAAGTGCTGTCATGTCTCTTAGGAAAGAAGTTCATTGAAGTAACCCACGTTCAAGAGAAGCCCAATTTCATGTTTTTTTCCCTTTAATTAATTCACCCCCAGGTAAGGCGATGAAGCAATTAATGTGCAATGGGGTTCCTGGGAGTGAAAGCGAGTGAAGAGACTTAAAACGAACCGGAAACTCAATCCTAAACAAGGGATAAATCTCTTCTTGTGTTCGATTTAAAATAAATAAATAAAGGATCCGCTCCATATCACTCGATGACAAGTGTCCATATTAAATTTCGCTCTCACACCTAAGAAGGAAGACGAAGAAGATTGTGTCATGACGATAACCTACCTGAATACCTGAAATTGAAATCAACCTTCTAAATTCTAGCTTTTACATGCCACACACATTTTAACAAACCTCCTTCTTATTCTATTGGTAGAAAGTAAGTTCCACTCGAGTAGCTTCTCTCTACGAACCGCCGCTTTGTGGAAACGCCACCCAAGAGGGTGCTTTTCCGATCACTAAAATCTTAGCCTATTCAAGTCTAAGGTGAATCATTATCTTCTCGACATATCCCCATAAACTTTGCCTTACTCTGTAACACTCTGCTTCGAGTGTCTCTAGGGCCTTGTACAGGTTGAACATCATTGTAAAAGAACAATATAATTAACACTGACTACTGGTGTTAGCAGGAAATACATTTCGACTTCTGTTACTACATTTCTGTCACATGGGAGTTGCCTATTCCCCCAATTATAGCGAGTTAATCAACCAAAGTATTTACTATATGAGCGAAGAGGCTTACCTCTAGAACCATTAAAAGTCATCCGTCTAAAACTGATTACTCTGAAGTCTGGACGTTACTTCAGCGTTGTTATTCTGGACGGCGACTAACATATTTAAAGGTAAAATAGAAAACATTAATGAGTAAAAACAATAATTACTGCCTCCTTTTTTATTTTAATTTTATTTTCAGCCGTTCATTCGAGAAAAACAGCGGTTGTCGCAACGCAAAAGAAATTTTTGTGCATTATGAACTGGAGACTTCTCCGAAATAAAAACACCGTTTTCTGCAATATTCTGTGCACGAGGGAAACGTATAAAGTTACATTTTTTATGCCCCAGAAGTTTCTGCTGAGACCAGCACCATTGACGTGTTGCACTTTATAGAGAAAACGCAAAGCCAAAGAAAATGATAAGGCACTTATCACACGGGTACTTAACAGATGCAAAGTGTGTAGCGAGGGGGATAACGGTCATATTTTCCTTCTCTTTTATTACTCTACTCTCTCCCCGCCCCTCCTTTTCTCTCTCTGCCCTCTCTCTCTCTCTCTCTCTCTCTCTCTCTCTCTGCAGTTAGAGTTAGTTTATGGAAATTCAATATCGGAGAGAAATTGCAGGCGCCCGTCTTGTGCTGTTAGAACGCTGCTTTACGCAGTTCAGCAGTTGAATCCAACTGGGAAAATCGCCTTGCAACTATTTTTTCCGTTTTGGGCGGTGAATAACGTGGGAAATAAGTATTTATCGAAATGGGATGATGTTAGGAATGGGTTAAAGGAGGAAGGCATAACGTGTTCTTCTGTCTGGTCTAAAATTTTCTAAATAAATTCCGATTTAGGCCTCAAATAATTTTGCCAACAAAACGAAAATTATCCATGCCACATTCTACACCTGATCAATTTCTTCAAGTTTAAAACAAATGGGCGAAACGGTGGCGAAGGGTCAGCTCGTAAAGAAAAAGGCGACTTTTTTAGCGTTTTTGAATAATTTTTATTGATTAGCATTTATAACGTTTTCTTCTACTCACAACGACTGCAAAAACCGGAAAATAACATTTTTTTATTCATTTTAGAAGAGCGTCCTGTTTATAATATAAAAACAGTGTCAAATCGATCCCTGATTTTTGCATTTATCTTTGTCTTCTTCTTATTAACAAATGTTAAATTTAAAACTGTGTTTACGTCATAACTGCGAACTAACTTACTACTGACCTTGTCCCTCTTTTTTTTCCAGTTATTCTTCTTCTAAATGCCGCGTCCCTTCGTGATATGGACGATCATGACTCTCCACAACTTTCTGTCTCGTGTGACTCTTAGCAGTTTTTCTGCCTTTGCTAAGAACCACCATTTCGTTCTGCCATCCATCCACACAAACACGTCAGGTAAATGGTTCACTGTCTTCACCTATCTCCCTTGCTTTACATGTGCTACATGAGCGTCAAGGTTTCCAAACACTCCTTCCAAATTATGCGTCCAAGTTATTTCAGCTGTCATTTACTGATCTGGGGTATAAGTGTTCTTTCTGTTGCCATTTTCTTTAAGACTTCTTTATTGCTTACTTGCACCGTATGTATTTTAAAATTATTGCCGTTACTGAAGGGGAAATGGTCCGTTCGTAAAAAAAAATTATATTGAAAGCAAGAGACAAGGGAAGGCAGCGAGCCACTTACCTGACGAGCTTGTGTGAATGGATGGCGGAGCGGGGGTAATAATCTTAGCAAAGGGAGAAAAACTGCTAATAGCCACACAAGATAGGAAATTGTGGAGAGCCATGATCGTGGTATTGATATTTTACATTCATGAACAGACGCTTTTCCCTGACATAGCGAAGTCGGTAGTCAAACGCCAATGAGACGGATTAAGTATATATATATATATATATATATATATATATATATATATATATATATATATATTGATGCATGTTTCATTAAATAATATAGAAAATTTTTGTCTATTTATTTTATGTAAATTCTTTTCATATCGTCTGATAAGCCTAATAACATTATCATTAAAAGAAGAAAGAAAATCACAATATTGATACATATTTTAATCCTATCTAAGCTTTTGGCTTACATAAGCCATTATCAAAGATCACAATTACATTACAATATATTAAACAATACACGAACATTCTGCCTAAATACACATAATTTAAATAATATTATATATATATATATATATATATATATATATATATATATATATATATATATATATATATATATATATATATATATATATATATATATATATATATATATATATAAAATTAAATAGAACAGATGGTTACAACTAGCTATTTCAGCAGTAAAATTATAAGATCCAGTTACCCATCTAGTAGTACGCTTAAATTCATGCAGCCAAAGCGCCAAGGTGGAAAACTCATCAGAACAGTTGTCATGCAAATATTTCTAGAAAGGATTAAGAGGAGCCACGTCATATCGCTGAAAAAGTGACTGGTCAGGATCGATTACATTACAGACCATTCTTTGAATTTTGTCAAGAATGTACCTGAACATATATATATATATATATATATATATATATATATATATATATATATATATATATATATCCCTGATACTGTTCATTCGGTCATTAGGAATAAGATTGTAGAGTTCAGAAAGGTCAAACTTTGTAAAGTTAAAAGTTGCCCTGTTCATCTTAGATTTCCCTCGGTTGGATCCAAATGTGAAAACATAACTAGGCAGATTTCAGCTAATGTTCGTCATTGTTTTTTTCTCGGCTGAGGTCCGTATAGTTTTCTAAACCCGGCCTATGTTTTGTTCTGGGTGCAAGGATGCTATCCCCGCCCCCATCAAGTTAATTCTATTGTTTATAAATATAATAGTAGTTGCGGTGCTGACTACATAGGGAGAACTAGTCAATCTCCTTGACATGAAAATCAAATAACATGCTCCCACTAAGATCAGGAACCACGCCTTATCTTTGAATGAACTTGTCCCAAATACTTATGGTTCCGCCATATGGGAGCACCTTTTAAATAACAGTGGGTGTGCTGCTATTTTTAGTGTTGACTTGTTCACTGTTGTGTCCCGGTCACTCTCTCTATTTCATCTCGAGGTGCTTGAGGCACTTTATATCAGGTCCCGCAAATCTTCCCTGTGTAAACAACGTGAATGTTTGTTGGGGCTCGTTGTTATTTGTCTCTGGCTCTTTGTGTTTTTTCTTTTTTTCTCTCCTCTTCATTACACATTTTCCTGATGTTTTAATCTAAGTTAAATCTCCCGAAGAGGCCTGAAGAGCGAGAGCGAAACCGGTTGCTTCGCTCTTAAAAATGTCAATTAATATTAAGCTACACACTTTCATTTCTTTAATTAGATTTTGTACCTTTAAAAATATTCACATATATATATATATATATATATATATATATCTTTTGGAAAGTGCCTGAAAACCATACTACGAGTTGACCTAAGCCTTGTGAGTGAAACTGGGTAGACGGAACTCTTGAGCGCAGTCGATACCTGTGCTAGCAGAAAGCCACAAGTCATCGTGGCCGAGGGCTTGAGCGTGCTGGCCTTGTCCAAACTGCTGATCACATTCGATAACCCGCTCTCTCCCAGAAGATGTAACTAAAGTCTGCTCAGCATAGTTGCAGTATAAACCACAGGTGCGCTCGGTGGGCGTTGAGGAAACACAAATGTGCCTGAGCGAGCGTCTGCAATAGAGATTGGCTAGTCGCCCTAGTAGACGGGTATCCTCGAATACGAGTGGCCAGCTATTATATATATATATATATATATATATATAATTATTTATTTAAAAATTATAACATAAATATGTTATAAAATCACTACAAAAATAGCCATTTTGTTTCAACACCTCTGGTGTCTTATCAAGTGATGATATTGAATGTTGATTTTAGATTGGGTTCTACAATCTACATTCAACATCATCACTTGCTAACTGAACACTCCTCTGTAGACCAATTAGTAAAGGCACGTCCGGCTTTATGACGGTTCCGTATAGGATGCAGGTTCGATTCCTCTCGGAGGACGCATATTTTTTATGAAAATTTCTCGGACATTCAGGCCGGTAAATGTTGTTAATACTGTTTATTATAAACAGAGCATTTACTTAAATATTTGTATCTATAAAAAGAACGTATAAACATAAAAAAATGTCTTAAAAAATAATTGTCGGTCTTTGACCATTTCATATATATATATATATATATATATATATATATATATATATATATATATATTATTTCTCCAGCAGATTTTGTTTGGTTTGTCCTGTCCGGGAACTTCATTTTAAATTCTCGTAATAAATTCATGTTCAGTGCTAGTGACTATCTTATTAAAACAAATGGTAACGGAGCATTTAAACGCTCACCGTTACGTAACAAATATTCTGTATTTTTCCTAGAGGAATGAAGTTGGCATTTTTGTGAAAAAGGAGGCTCCAAATACATCAAAATTTAAGTTGTTGAATTTTTGACCAATGAGAGCGCTCGAAAAAGGACGCAATATTTTCTGTCACTCACAAACGATTTTCTTTAGAAAAATTGAGGGTTCAAAGCGCTTCAAATTCTTAGTGCTTTACCTCTTGAATTATTGAGTAAAATATAATAAATTTTTAACTAATGATAAGTTAGAAGTGATTCTTAATTTTTAGGCCCAGTTTGAGCCTAGCATCTTCTATAAATTTCGATAACTGAACTGAAAATTTCGTACGTTTCGCAACTTTACCGATTATACATTTTGGATATTGTTCAAATATGAGTGGTATCCAAACATATTTCATATATTATTCTCTTTTATTTTTTTGTCCACATTGTTTAAAATAACTACACAATTTATATAATCTTCAACCGAATTTACCTATGTTCCATTACGATTGCTACGTGTCATATATGTACATATACAGTTTCAACATAAACAATCTCGTGTATTAAGAATCCACATACACAAAAGAAGAGAACTTTATCAGCACATACAGACAAAATGAAAAACGGTGTCCTTTGGATCGCCATGTCTTATTTCAATGAAACTATACTACTCTGTTTATGAACATTTTTAAATATAAATAAATTTGTTAAATTTGTAGAATATTTCATCTTTCGTTTTTTGAACAACAGTTTCATTCTTCTACAAAACTTGGTTTCCATCCACTGATATTCCTTTCGTAAGCTGATGGATAATTTATTTTTTCACGCAATACAATTCCTTGATTGAACTTTCAACTCTCATTCTATACGCCACCTTTGTTAGACCAGCTATTGATAGTCATCCTTTTTTTAATTTTTAGCATTTTCACTATTATAATTTTTTACTTGATTTAGTGTCTTATTACATTCCGTGTCTATATACTGTTCACATTGCTATGAAAAAACAACGAGTAATGGAAGTTTTCTGCAGAAAACAGCGCGTAAAAGAAATTTTTCCAAGAAAATGACGAGTTTATCGATCCAAAATATTGTCATAATAAACGGAAGTAAAATTAGTAATAAAATAATAGTATTAATGAAGAGTACATCAACCCAGAGCAATGTGATGAAAAAAAGTGATATAGTAAAACTTATAATCTATCATTCAATATAAAAACACAGCATGAATGGGGAGGAGGCACGGTGGATATAATGGATAGCGGCTCGGATTGAGGAATCGGAGAGTCGAGTTCAAATTCCAGTAGAATCCATTACATTCACGTGCTAAGACCCTTGGTATGAATCCTCTTCTTCTGCCCCCCAACTATGGATAAATAACCCCACTATGGATAAATAGCTCCAATATGGATCTATAGCCTTGGATGGCAACTGGTCTACCGCAGAAAGAAATGGTAACCAACTGCGGGAAAAAACATCTACCTCGTCAGTCATGTATCGAAAGATACATGATCCCCTAAGCGCGTATCACGAATGGCACATAACTGAGTGATAGATATTCCATTGTTATAATAATATGAGACATAAGGACGGACAGGAATATCTTGCTTGTAAATAGCGACACCAGATTCACTGCCATACAAGATCACATAACAATTCAGCACTATTTTCTTCGATTCTAATGATTTTTTTTCCTTTTTCTTAGTATTTTGCTTAGCTTTTGGAATGCATCTTTTAATTCAATGCGTGTTCAGATTTCGATGTTACATTATTCATTCTCTTTAATTCACCGAGAAAACCATATTGTGGGTGTCGGTTCTCAGACATATGGATGACGTGGCCAACGCAACGTAACTGAAGATTGACAAATATGTCTTTGATGGTCATTGATTGTGAAGTTTCATATATATATATATACAAACATACATACATACATATATATATATATATATATATATATATATATATATATATATATATATAATATTTACCTTAAATAAATGCATTTATTCATTATTTACTTTTGATTTTGATATAAAGTAACGAGCGTGTGAACAGTCATTTACTTTTATTAAGTCTCATCGTAGCTACACACGCCCCCATTCTTATATTTTAGTTTAAGGGTTGAATGCAAACATACATTATTTATGCTTGTTTTTCATTTTTTTATGTCTTGTGTCAGCATTCTTCGGATGATTTTACTAGAAATGATTTTAAAAAAATTCTTTCTTCTATCTGATAATAAGATTAATTATATACATAAAATATAATCAATGTAATTTCAAAATAGTCTTATATTTCATGATTTTTTGACTGTAGGAGTAGACTAGTAAAAGAATAATAATGAAAATACATTCCATAAAAATTTAAAAGTAGAAAATCCTCCTCTCAGTATCTAAGGGTCCGGTATGAATGTTGAGGAAAAAAGATTCAAAACTAAATTCTAATGTTAAAAAATAAATCTTAAAATGTATCAATAAAAACAGCTCTTACTATAAGATATAATTTATTATTTTACGATTACGGCGTAAATTAAAAAGCAAAGAAATAACATTGTAAAAACGGAACGATTTGCCTTCCTTTTTCAAAGTAGCCTTAATACTCAATTGATCATTGATTGAATACTGACCAAGTTGAACATTGGTAGATTTAATGGGAAAACAGACAAGGACGACTGTCACTACAATAATAGACCTTTGTATTATTTATAGATAATGCGGCAAAAATCTGTGTTTGCATTCAACCCTTAAACTAAAAATATAAGAATGGGGGCGTGTGTAGATACGATGAGACTTAATAAAAATAAATGACTGTTCACAGGCTCGTTATTTTACATCAAAATCAAAAGTAAATAATGAATAAATGCATTTATTTAATGTAAATATCACATATATATATATATATATATATATATATTATATATATGAAACTATTCACAATCAATGACCATCAAAGACATATTTGTCAATCTTCAGTTACGTTGCGTTGGCCACGTCATCCATATGTCTGAGAACCGACACCCACAATATGGTTTTCTCGGTGAATTAAAGAGAATGAATAATGTAACATCGAAATCTGAACACGCATTGAATTAAAAGATGCATTCCAAAAGCTAAGCAAAATACTAAGAAAAAGGAAAAAAAATCATTAGAATCGAAGAAAATAGTGCTGAATTGTTATGTGATATCAATCCTCTTTTATAACGGTGAATGCCAAACAATCCCACTACAGATGAAACGGAAACTGGAGCTAACAGTAATGTGATTCTACAGAAGGATACTGAGAATTTCATGGCTGGGGCGAGTAAGCAACGGGGAAGTTTTAAAGAAAATGGTAAGAAAAAGAACACTTATAGTCAGAACCAGAAAGAGACAGTTTAAATTTCTGGGACACATAATGAAGAAGGTGGGTGCAAACATGATCCCCAAAGAGCATATCGATGACAAGAGAGAAAAGGAAAGGCAGCGGACCAACTACCTGTCGAGCTTGTGTGGATGAATGGTGGAACAGCTGCAGAAAGTTTGGTAAAGAGAAAAAAGATGTAAAGGGCCACAGGGAATAGAAAGTTGTGGAGAGCCATCACCATCCACGACCTGAAGGAACACTGCACATAGAAACATAGAAGAAGAAGAAGAAGAAGAAGAAGAAGAAGAAGAAGAAGAAGAAGAAATGGCTTTCGATCGTCAGTACAAGCGATAGAGGGACCACATCAGGGACACCCTGGAGACATGCATCTAATTAGAAAAGTTAGCTGGGGGTCAGGTTGATTGGCAACGTGTCTCATTCCAACGTTGCTCTAGTCAGTCACACAGAACTCGTCTACTTGAGGAAAATCGGGCGACTTCGCCTGAAAAGACAGTTTACAATGACTCCATATATATATATATATATATATATATATGTCTTTGATTAAAATATAATTTTATGGTATACTATCTTTGTAAATTTATTATATTATGTTATGCTATATATATATATATATATATATATATATATATATATATATATATATATATTATCCTTGACCGGTAGCACAACTCGGAGCTTCATGCACGACACAAGTGCTGAGTATAGACTGACCGTTACGTAATTTTATTTTTAATAAAAAATATCTGGTTACGGCAATGTTGGTGCAGTTAAATATTATACGGGGATTACAGTTTATTATTGAAAAAATATATATTAGGCATCTAAAATAAACTGAGATTTTATATATATATATATATATATATGTGTGTGTGTGTGTGTGTGTGTGTGTGTGTGTGTGTGTGTGTGTGTGTGTAAAAAAACGCTTTAGAGTTGTGAATATTAATTATTTATATTAAGCATATCTGCGAAGTGTCGTCCAGGTTTTGAAGGTTGTCCTGATGTTATATGGACCGCAGATCCTTTGTATCCTTCGTAGATACCTCTCCCGAGTAAGACCCCCCACCACCACCACCATAGAAGAGAACATGACTAAACACTGTGTGTACGCTATCCCGTGCAGCTGCGGAAAGAAATATAAAGGGGAGACAGGCAAGCCGCCTCATTAAGGCTTCAAGAACACCAGAAAACTGTAACACGAGGGGAAGTGGAAAAATCAGGCGTGGCTGGCCACATTTGGAGAGAGAAGAGAGATCACCGCCCTCAGTAGAATCAGGTTGAAATCATAAAAAAACAAAATCATTGGCAAATTCGTAAACTTAAGGAATCAGCACATATGCTAGGCCACAAAACTCGCCTGAGCCGACTAAGCATATTTCTCAGATGAGGTATTATGTACACTATTTATATTATTCAGACTATTGTCCTCATCTTTGTCACCATATTTGTTACAACGTTTCAGCCATTGTAATAACTAACACCTTTATCCACTGTGCCATGTCCTCAAGGATACATGGCACAGTGGATAAAGGCGTTGGTTAGATCCAGTGACAGGACCCAAAGAGTGTGAGTTCAATACCCTGTTAAGGCAGTGGGGAACTTTCAGAGGGAAATTAACAGGAGATAACTGATGACTGACATCCAATAAACATGGAACGTGGAACTAGAATAGTCTACCCCAGTGAGCGAAATAAAGGGTTCAGTTTGACATTCCAACCACCTGAAGAAGGCCGGAGCGTATAATGTTGTAATAAATATGGCGACAAAGATGAAGACAATAGTCCGAATAATGTAAATAATATACATAATACCTCATCTCAGAAATATAAACGTTTCCAGACTTGTATGCTTTGATAATTATTTTATCTGATTTTTTGATCATTGAAACGTCCTTTTGCAATTTTTGCAGTAGATCGTTGCGAGCTTTAACGAATTTAATTTTGTCTATTACCGAGAATAGATCTTTCTCGAAGTTCAATAGTTGTTCGTCGCATGGTGGGGCTTTTGGGAAATTGAAATCCATAAAGCTCGACATCTTAATATATATATATATATATATATATATATATATATATATATATTGAACAATAAAAAATACTAAAAAATTAAAATCTTCAGACACACTGGGTTGTAGATTAATATTCTTTCGTTTTTATTATTATTATTTCATTTAGATTCCTCATATATATATAAACAGATAATGGATTTTATATTCTATTTTAAACAGTGTATATTTCCTCTACCGACCTGCGTACTGGTAGTGAATATAGGTATATAACTTCGCAGTGTATTTTTATATATATTCTTAAAAAAATTTAGATTACAAAATAATCTCTTAGTAGATTTAAATTGACAGTAAATCTTTTTGGGGTTCCCTAGATGAAATTCCTTAATTGATATTCAATATTTTTACTATAGTAGGCTATTAACTTTACACCGACTAATCCTTGTTTAATATTATTACTACTTAGTAATAATAATTTTCTGTTATTGATATTGTCAAAGCCATTTACCTCCTACGTAAAATGTGCTTAAAGCTACAAAACATCAAAGATATTAATAAAGCTACACTCACTCTAAAAATTCAACAGCGTTAAACAGTAATAAAACACCAAGCAGCAAGATTTCTTTATTCTTCATTCCTACAACTTTTTCTTTCATCCGATTTTATTTTTTATTTTCCTCTTGTTTTTGTAACTTACCCTCTCAGTTTTTTTGTGCGGAAAAACAGATAGGGAGTTGATGGTCATATATATATATATATATATATATATATATATATATATATATATATATAAGTGAACATAGAAGTCCAACACTTATAGGCGATCGTCTGTTTCAGGCCTGACGATTGCATCTAGCATGAAACAGACTGTCGCCTCTAAGTGTTGACTTCTATGTTCACTTTTATATTTACACACGCTCTATCTCTGATATCGAGCACTTTATCCCATAAATATATCACACCTTAAGACTATATTTCTTCATATATATATATATAATGAAATGGACAAAGTCCAACAATTATTTAAAGACATTTTTATGTTTAACATTCTTTTTATAGATACAAATATGACGGTTCCGTATAGGATGCAGGTTCGAATCCTGTCAAAGGGCGAATATTTTCTATGAAAATTCTCGGACATTCAGGCCGGTAAATGTTATTTAATACTGTTTATTATAAACAGAGCATTTACTAAAATACTTGTATCTATAAAAAGAATGTTAAACATAAAAATGTCTTTAAATATATATATATATATATATATATATAATTGAGATAAGACTTCTTGCATCTCCATCCCTTCGCCATTTTCTTTTCACCCGTGGGAACAAAAGAGACACTTGTTCTTAGAATCATGGAAAAATTGAAAATTGAGGAGTACATAGTGAGGATATAAGTCTTGGAGTATTTGGTGCTCACAGGAAACATTGAAGACAATGAGTAACCTACCTAACGAGCTTGTGGAAATGGATGGCAGAACAGGGGTTGGGGGGGAATGGTCAAGAGATAAACATTACTTAGATCTACAAAAGATAGGAAGAAGTGGAGGGTCATGATCACAACTCTATTTTCGTCCACTTCGAGTATTTTGTTTTCCATTGATATTAACATTTTCTTGGACGCATTTCTACCGAGCTGCCTGTTTTTTCCCTGTTATTTTCCTACAGATACTTTTTCGTTAAACCCGCGTTTCAGTTCTAAAAGTTTGTGCCTATCTCATATTCCCGCCTCGCAGAATATCAAAGGGTAGTCATGTTCAACTTCCCGATTAGATTTTCCTTCGCAACAGACAATACCCTTAATCATGCATCTGCTGTGTCCTTTATAATAATTATTTTAAGGGCGGTTGTTTTTAATACACTCAGAAAGAGGTTTCATTTTCTTTTTATCTTTTTTCTCTATCTATCTATCTATCTATCTATCTATCTTTTTATTCATTTCTAACCTTTTTCTCTCTATCTCCCTCCCTTTCTATTTATTTATCTATCTCTCCATTTTTTTCTCTTCTATCTTTTTATTCACTTCTAACCTTTTCTCTCTATCTCCCTCTCTTTTTATTTATTTATCTATCTCCCTATTTCTTTTTCTTCTCTTCCAGCCTTTACCTCTCTATCTATCCCTTTCTTTCTTTAACTTCACATTATTTTCTTTACCCTTCCCACACTAATTATTTAAACAGAAATATCAAAACATTACAGACATCTACCTAATAAGGGCGGATAGGTGCTGTAATTGCTGCTTTAGTATATCTATCAAATCACGTTCCAAGACTACTGTCCATCGTGTTTTATGGGTGTGGTGGAATGGAATTTAGAGAAGTTCCATACATAGTCAATGGGGTTTAAATCTAGCAAGCTAGTGAGTCAAGAGGGTACCTGAAATTCAGCGAGATGTGCCCGGAACGTGTTTCGCATCACGTAGCCATTATGGGGGAGCTTGTGTTTATTGCTAAAACAAATAATCACCTCCGAGAAAATTGGTTAACATTAAAATGTGTAAACGTCTGCAACAAGAGCTGCGTATGCCACACCTATCAAGATAGCTTTCAGTTTCACTAGTGGTCCTTACAAACTCCAACAGAACACACCCAACACCTTATATAGAGCAACGACATCCCGCTGACAAGTGGAATTTATAGCCACACGCGATCTCCTTTGCACATGAATGAGCAGGAAACATAACACGTCTGACCAGGCGACACGCCCTCAGGCTTACACGAACCAGTGACCATGCTGTCTGGCCCAGATGAAGCGCATTAACCGATGCCTTGATCACAGAAATGGTATCCATGTTTATCATTAATGTTGTACATTGCATTCACTAGTGAGTCAAGTAGTATTAGCCCTGAATAGGGGTGTGAGTTGAAGCAATGTTGCCGTTCCTTAGGAGAGAACCATTCTTGTCAGTCGCTCGCGGTCTTGGAATTACATAATTTTGAGCGGCTACATTTTTCAGGAACCACTGATCTCTTTCTGGAATTCACATATTCCTGGTATAATTCTGACCGAGAAAAACCTAGAGTAGTTGCCACCTCGAATATAGAGTACTTTATCTATCTGAACCAAACAATTATCCAATGGTCAAATGATATCAAATTTTACTCAATCCATAGCAGTCACAGATGCATTGTCTGTACGACATTACCTATGGCGTCATACATTCGTCATCTGGTCTAAAAGGTTGCTCAGTTCTTTGAGGACACTTTTTTTTTAATAGTTCTTATTTTTCTAACTTGTACTGAATATCATTTCTTTACAAATAAATGATGACAAACATCAAACTAATTCAGCAAATGAAAAGGCAAAGCTGTAATCCTTATGATTTAGAGATTGCGATCTTCCTAAAAGTTGCACGGTCGATTATTGTCAATGTTCGCAAAGAGCTGGACGCCGCTGATTCTACAACAGCAGCTAAACGAAAAACGCCTTCTTAGAGTTATATTATCAGAACACTCGCATTTGTATGAAAGGTGTAAAATATTATCGATAAGGGCCCCAGAAAGTCAATTAACACCATTGCTAAAGAGCTAAATATTTCAAGGTACTCTACCGGAAGAATTATGCATAAGGACCTTTTATACAAGTCGGGTGTGATGCGGAGAGGCCAATTCGTATCTGCAAAGACAAAAGCTAACCGTCTGATCCGTGCAAAGCGCTTGTCGAGCAAGTTGAAACATCTTGAATCTCTAATGAAAAAACTTCAGGTTAAACGAAGGAATGTCAGTTGGTTATGCAGAAACCCTAAGGACGTTCGAAAAGTCATGTACACAAAATTTCCGGCAACTGTGATAGTTCTTTTTTTTTTTTTTTTTTCCTTTTTAATCGGTATCACCCCAAGCAAGGCAGCACGCAAGGTTTTACAGGGTATAGAGCAATTACGAACAGAAACATTTGTAAAGATGAAAAGAAAGAGAAAAGAGCGCTCAGGAGGACAGTAGATAGCGATTGACATCACAATAAATGTTTTGAAGATTAAAGTTAGCTGGAAAGTATGGAGCCAGAAAGGAAGTTCCACAAGCAAGAATTGCGAGAAAAGAAACTCTTAGCATAGAAGTTACGGTTATATCTAGCTAGCTCAAGTGTAAATTGATGAGACCTCTACACCAGTCTAGTATTGCGCTTAAATTCATACAGTCTATGTACCATATTGAAGAGCTCATTTGAACAATTACCATGGAAGTATTTATTAAAAAAAACGCACAGAAAGGCAACCTTACGTCGGTGGTTCTGATGCTCCTCACTTCTTTCCTCAGGGCTTAAGGGTAAATGCTGCTGATTATGAGGCATCGGAGAGGCCTTGAATAGAGAGCTGGATCAAAGTATGACTGTACGCCTGCCAACAAGACTCTGCGCCGCCTCATAAGACCAAGACGACCCAAGAATGTATGAGTTACAATCTCCCCAATCATGTCACCCGAAATATATGGCATAATTCTCCAGATCTGAACCCGTTGGACTACTATGTAGAGGGGGTGTAGTCGAGGCTAAAGGCAGTTAACGCCTCCATAACACTATAAAATACCTCAAGTCCGCTATAAATGGCACAATGTCAAAAATAGATAAAGATCATCTGATTTTGGCACGTCAAGGTTTCAGATCTTGAACTGAAGTAGTCATCGATGCTAACAGCTGATTCATTAAACAGATGTATCAAGAAGAGTCTCAATATTATTCAAAATTTTATTATTAAAAGCTATTATTTTATTAGTCTTATTAAATTCATGCAAAGAACTGAACAACCCTGTATTTCTAAATGTAGCGTAAAGTAGCAAAACTTTAACGTATCTCCACGTATCTCAACGTATCTCCACGTATCTCGGAATTTAATATCCCACCCTCGAGGAATATATGTGGCGCAAGGCCGAGTTTAAAGTGGGTTTCTCCGAGCTCGTAGGCTCGGCCAAAAATATACCCTCTGAACCCGCCTAGACTGGTTCAGGGCCTGTCTACCTCCCCAGACGAAACCTTGCCCTTCGGCAAAGCTTCGTCCGGGTTCCTCTCTGGCAAAGCAGAGAGTTCGACAGACGTCGCTAACAGTCAAGGACTGTATCGCGACGTATCTCAACAGCAGGTATTCTCTTTGTCAGTATAAGTATAGTTTGGACGAGTCCATCTTGTGTAAAAATTGGAAAGCCCCACAATGCTCCCCTTAGCTTCTTTTTGGTGGGGAGTTAATATTTTTTCGCTTATGGTCTATTATTAGTGGTTCCGTGAATTTTCTTTTTCGGCTTGTTCTTCTGATCTCCGTGGCTACTTGTGGTTTGAATTTCGAAGGCTTTGAAAATCGCCTCCATCGCGTCTTCATTTTCGGAAGTTTGGTTAATCTACACGTCTTTTCTGTATCTGATTTATGTGTCTCCTGTAAGTGAATTTTTCACCTTGGATCGTTATTAGAACATTCCCCAGTCTGTTTATTATCCTACCTGAATAAAGAAGGAAACATAGAAAACATTTGAAATAATCATGGTAAATTATGTCTGAGCGTACATCTCGGAATCAATAGGATACACGCACTAACTAGGATTATTAACAAAACAGATGTACAGAGAACGACTTATGATCCTAATAAATTGTAGCAGACAAAACAAAAAGTTAGGGAAATAAATTATAAAGATTTTTCAAAAATTAGTCTTGGAAATCGATATTAAAACAAGACCAAAAGAGGCAAACTTCTTAGATGTAACTCCACAATCTATCAACAGTTCAGAAAATCCATTTCACATATTTCCTCCAATCACCCACCCAGCATAATTAAACAAATCCCACTCTCTATCAACCACATCAATCGACAACTCGTCAAACTAAGAAAATTTCAACGAAGCTGAAAACGAGTATGAATTAGTACTAAAAACAGTGGTTTTTCGACAAAACGTACATTCCCAGTATGTGGAAATTCAAAGTAATACTAACAGAAAGGTAAATATATGGGTGGTTATTTAAATACTGGCTACGTACATTGGATTAACTGCTATGAAAAAATCATGTTCGCTATTAATAATAGGTGCATTAAATATAGATAAATGACATTAAACATATAACACAGTCAAAGCTATTTCAACCAAGCTAAAATATTGAAACCTACGAGAGAATTGTAGAAATAGAAGTAACCTGTTAAAGTTGTTTGACTTTCACGCCCAACCTTATAAGCTCACCAAGAACAAGGAAATACTAACCGTAGCGTAGATAAGTTGTAGCTCTATACTGTGAGCATGTTAAAGAGACACGACAGAAAAGGATATAAAACTGGGATTAAAGGCAAATATAGTCAACCTAAAACTTTTAAGCTTTACTACTTCAGTATGATATCATCATCAAGACATGTTTAATTGACGGTTCTGACATTCATAAGGGGAAAAGTTAGTTCAAATCTCTTGAGATAAAGCTATTATGAAGTCAAATTATAGAACGTGAACTTTGCAAACGAAGTATTAAGAAAAAAAGGCTATCATCATGCTGAATTTCGAGGTCGACGATTATGTTATTTATTTATTTATATATTTTTTATCTAGGAGTGTCAATATGAAATTTGAAGTTCACCTACTTCTAACCAAGCCTAGTTGAGTTAGGATGCGTAACAATTAAATTTCAAGGTTTTTATTGGCAAAAGCAGACGCAGATATGAGTCAAACAAGCAAAAGATTTTTCTGTGGATATTTTACGCTTAATTGAATTTCTAGCATGAAAACCACATTTAGTAAGATAACTGATTAGGTAAATATTATTGAAAAGAGATATTTTCTCAAAGCTTTTTTAGAGTAAAACAATTATTACAAAAAATCAACTGATAGATAGATAGATAGATAGATAGATAGATAGATAGATAGATAGATTGTGTAGTGATATGTAGATTAACCAATTAACATAGCCGGAATACCCAGGCTATATGACTCCACTGATTAGGAGGAGGAAGACTACTATATATGAGCATTGAATAGTAACACGAACCACTTAGGACTTCACAACAATGGCGTCGCCGATAGAAAATGCTTTACCATTGGAGAATCCCGATTTCATGGACGCATGGATAAGAGAATTCGCAGTTAAATCGAGTACTAAGAAATTAAGAGACACTCAAGAAACGGGAGGATAACATGGAGTAACCGATCATTTTTGGAAGCCATGATGAAAATTTCAACCATGGTTCACCCAATGCAGTTAGAAAGTTTGACTTTCAAGGAAATAAGTCAGATAATACAGACAAATATGCGACCAGAAAGTGGTTAGTCGTTGCAGAGAGAGCAAAATTCATGGGTACGAGACAAAAACTGAATTTAATTATTCATACATTGAGAAAGAAGCTCTCGCGATTATTCGGACGACGTCAATTCTTAATTAGAACAAAAAATTTCACAACATCAAGAATATTAAGGTGAGCGATAATATTTATGGCTTTGGACTTTAATATAGAAAATGTCAAAGGA
The DNA here is from genome assembly GCA_903632075.3 of Acanthosepion pharaonis. NCBI lineage: Eukaryota > Metazoa > Mollusca > Cephalopoda > Sepiida > Sepiidae > Acanthosepion > Acanthosepion pharaonis. Next base: position 1,241,395 of record CAHIKZ030000760.1, read on the forward strand.
AATACAATGCTTCACGTGGATGCATTATCAAGGCTGCGATTTCACAAGGTGTCAAAAGATGACGCAGAAGATATTTTTGAAGACACCTTTTACATTGGGTAGAGACTGATATCTTGTTTGTGGATAGAATGAGTGCAGAAACTACACAAGACACAGTACTAAGCAACATAATATCTAGAATAATAAATAACAAATGTAGTAATTGTTCTAAGACAGAGGGACGATTCAATGCGATAAGACATAAATTGACAATCTAGAATTGAGTAGTTTGCAATAGTGATTTACTGATCCTTTGAAAAACACAAAGAGATCTGGTTATAAAAATTGTACATGTCGACGTACACTGTGGAATAGCGGCCACACAAAAATTGCTAAATTTAGATGCATGGTGGCCGGGATATATACGAGATGTGGAGGAATATGTTAAAAGATGCCTAAAATGTAAAGAAATAAGGAACTTCACGCAAAGTAAATTACATTCTTGGCCTAAAGAGTCAGAATCGTGAAATCGTGTTCACATGGATCACGCGTACGTGGAGTAAGACTTTTATTAACCCTTTGAGCCCTGACCACCGCTTTACCGGTGGTAGAGAAAATGACGTAATGCCCAGCAACCGGTTGAACAGTGGTAGAGAAAAATGACTTCATGCCCAGCCAGCGGTTGAACGGTGGGTAAACACTTGTAACTAGTTTTATATCTACCATGAAACATTACATATTTGCGAATTTTGACTCAAGAGCTCAGGCAGAAGGATTAAAATTGTTCAGGAACGCAGGGCTGAAAAGGTTAATATTTGTGGACCCTTTCTCAGGCTGGTCCAAGGTAATGCATTCGCCTGACAGAAGAAATTCTCTGAAAACAGGATAGCAAAAAAAAAACCTTGTGTCCGACAACGTCCAACTGTTTTGAGATGAAGAACAATTCATGGCTAAAGAAAATAGGATATATGCCTTACAATACACCTCCATGCCATCCTCAATCAAATAGGAAAGCTGAAAGTATAGCACAATACCTAAAGATAGGATTAAAGGCATGTTCGCAACAGAAAGAGAAAGTAGAAGCTTTATTTTACCGAGACTGTTTTTAAGTTACCACACAATACACAGAATACTAGAGAAGCCATCGGCCTTAATGGGAAGACAAATCATAGCTCCTTTAACCATGCCAGATATTTTTCTTTTCTTTTTCTTTTTATATGCCATATCCTTACAGGGCGTAAGCGATCATGGCTCTTCACCTCCCTCTATCCCTTGCAGCTCTCAACAAGTTCCTTCCCTCTGCTTCCTCCCCCAGATCACGTTCTGTCATTCACTTGCTTAAGTTCGCCAGGTATGTCACGTTTTGTTTTCCCTTGTCTCTCCCTCTATTCGACCCATGAGTATCAGATTCTCCAGGCCCTCCTTCCTCATTATGTGTCCCAGAAACTTCCGCTGCCTTTTCCTGATATTAAGTATAAGCTTCCTCCTTGTGCGCAACCCCTCTAAGATCTCATCGTTGCTCACACGCTCGGTCCATGATATCCTTAGCATCCTTCTGTAGAACCAAATCTCTGTCGCCTCGAGTCTCTTCTTCACCTTTGAGGAAATCGTCAAACATTCGCTGCCGTAAAGAAGGACGTAACAGTTCAGAATTTTTTTCTTTGTTATCAAAGAAATCCTCCTGTCTCACAGTACTCTGCCCAGCTTTTGGAATGTGTCCTTGGCCATCCCAATACGCCTACGGACCTCAGTGTCGCACTTACCGTCCTCTGTCAAGACGCTTCTCATGTATTTAAACTTCCGCGTCTGCTTGATTCTAGTGTTCCCGACCTTCATATCGCATTTCGGGCCTCTCCGATTTCTGACGACCATGCACTCCGTTTTCTTGTAGTTTATGCTTAGTCCCTTCTTCTCACTCTCCGTTGCTACCTTCTGTAGGAGATTTTGTAGTTTCTTTTCCGTGTCTGCCATCAGTACTGTGTCATCTGCGTATCTTACGTTGTTAAGATTGTAGCAGCCAATGTTAAATCCGGGTAGGGTTTCCAATTCTCTCAGAATTGCCTCGCTGCATAGGTTGAACAGGTCGGGTGAGAAGACGCATCCTTGACTTACGCCCCTTTCTATTTTTGTATATTCACCGAACTCGTTCCCTAGCCAGATACTACAAATGAGAAAATGTGGTACAATAAAAAATAAGGAGACACTCCCAGAGAAGGAAAATGTTTTGATGCAAAAAACTACACAACACTCTGTAATAAGAAAGAATTGGAGTAGCATGAAGATCAAATAACACCACGAGACGAATACAAAGAGGAAAGTGATGAAGAAATATCTAAGGATACCTCAAATAATGATAGTGCTGAACAAAAATGACACCTAACCTTCCAGAATGTAATGCTTGATGAAGAAATATCCACGGATGCCTCAAGTAATGATAATGCTGAACAAAAACGAAACTCAACCTTTCGGGATGAAGTGTTTGACGAAGAAATATCTACGGGTGTCTCAGGTAATGATAGTGCTGACCAAAAATGAAAGCTAGCTTTTCAGGATGAAATGTTTGATGAAGAACTGTCCACAGATGACTCATGTAATGATAGTGCTGAACAAAAAAAATACCCTTTCAGAATGAAATGTTTGATGAAGAAATGTCCACGGAATCCTCAAGTGTTGATCGTGCTGAACAAAAACGAAACCTAACCCTGCAGAATGTAATGTCTGACGAAGAAATCTCCACGGATACATCAAGGAATGATAGTGCTGAGCAAAAACGAAACCTACCCTTTCAGGATGAAATGTTTCACGAAGAATTGTCCACGGATGCCTCAAGTGATGATAGTGCTAAACAAAAACGAAATCTACCCTTTCAGGATGAAATGTTTGACGAAGAAACGTTCACGTATTCCTCAAGTAATGATAGTACTGAACAAAAATGAAACAAAAAGACGGACATAGATTTGGTCAAGTGGTAGAATATAATTCAGAAACTGAGTAAGACCAGTCAATGCATGAATGATAACAAGAGAAAACGAGATAGATCAAGATCACCCAGTGAAAGAAATGTCTTATGGCCCCGGGAGAGAGAGAAAGATACTCTGAAAACGAAATGTCAGGTAGAAAAAACACAAGAAAAACATAAGGCCAAAGACACTTTCGTTACAGGGAGATGTAGTGATATGTAGATTAACCAATTAACATAGCCGGAATACCTAAGCTATACAACTCCACCGATTATGAGAAGGAATGTTACTACACACGAAGAACTTAGAATTTCAAAACAGATTGATTCTTTTCCTACGGCTTATCAACTCTTTGCAGGTTATTTTAGCCAGAAAATATTTTTAGATTGTAAGGATATTTTTAGTAATAAAGACTTAGGTATACAAGTCTTACTATTTAACCCATAAATGTGGCGAGAAGAGATGATTTCATACCTTTCGCAAAGGCATTTGCGCATAAGTGAACATAACGAACCCAACTGAAATTCGAACTCGGCCTCTCTTATTAACTATTCCGAGCCATTATCCATTACATCAGACGAACATCCAAGATAACAGAACCTGGTATTCGCAAGCGGTCACCCAACTAAGGTGCTGACATGGTTCGACATTGTTTAACAGGTTATTGTACGGGAAACGAATTTTCAACGTGATGCGACCATAAACGAGATAGATATGTGGCTTCAATATGGCAAAAGCATTTATTTTATACAAGAAATATTTATTTTTCAACATAATATCCTCAGCCAAATTCTTAATTACATATCCCCGAACATTATACAATGAAAATGTAACATCAATATTCTACCCTTTTAAATATATTACACTGATTTTTCTATTGTATATGACTTTTTGCATGAAGGTAGATTTGGATATATAATTGTAATTAAATATTTTTTGTTGGGGGAAAAAATCGAAAGAAATATTATTAAACGGAAAAGTTCCGTAGTTTTTAACGTAGACACATGCCTCACAATAAGATAGATAGATAGATAGATAGATAGATAGATAGATAGATAGATATCAAGCATATTAAATTTAATATATAATTGGGAAACAAAGAAATGAAAAGGAAAATGAAAATGGTTACCATTGTCACAAATGCTTCTTTTGTCTTAATTGATATATTCACTCAAAATAATCTTTCCCTAATATCAATAATATAATAATCTCTTCTATTTGACAAATCGTAGATACATCATACATAAAATTCTTCAGATTTGGATAAAAATATTGAAAATGTCAAATCAAACTTCAACAGACTACGGAATTAATATATCTTTTAGATATATTAAACTTAATATATCTAAAAGATATATTAAACTGATACAAAAGTTAATATATCTTTTAGATATATTAAACTGATGCAAAAGTTTCCATCATTTCCATGATAAACCTATTCGCTTTAATTAAAGCATTTTCCATAACGTTCTCTGACCGTTCACAAGTTTTCAGCTAAATCCGATTGTCTTCGGGTAATGTTTAAATCTTTTGAAATTGTTAGAGCCACTGAACAGGCAAGAGCAAAACAAATAGATATTACATGTGGAAGAACTTCCTATACCAACTCTGTGATCGTTCGTTACTTCGCATTTGCAAATTCAGGAAGCTGTCTTGCAATAAATTCACTTTCTTTCCCACCCAATAGTTATTTTCTTTACCATCATTCATCACTAATCTTTTCTGCAAATTCTCGTCTTGTTTGTGTTGATTTTCCTTCAATTTATCCTCCATATTCTCAAGCGGTCACCCATCAAGATATTGACCAGGCTCTATGTTGCTTAACTTCGCTGATCGTGCGGGAACCAATATTTCAACATGATGTGGCCGTAAGCCCGGTAATGAGTTAGATCCTCACTGGGTGCACATTACTTGTAACTTTGAGTTAAACTCAGTTTAGTACCTAATAAAAACCGTGAATTTCAATCTTCCCGCCGTTTGCGCCATCTTTTTTTTTTATTTTTTTATTTTTATTTTTTTTTTTTTGAGTGCCTACAATGTTTCACAATACGTTACCGAATTAATCGTCATTCCCTTTTCCAGAAATTCAGTATGAATACCTCCCTGATCGCAGCTGCATGCGTAACTCGGGCGTATTATTTATGACTAACAAAATATTTTTCCAATGCTGTCACACAACAAACTAACATTAATGTTTGAAAGAGACTGTATATAACCGAATACATGTTTAAATATTTTTATTTTCGCTATTAGTGACGCCACGCAGCAGGAGACCTTACTTGTTAATCAACCGTCATTATATATATATATATATATAATTTAGATCACTTTCAACGTTATTTTTAGTGGATATCCATATTTGAGTAGACGTTCCGTTCCTTTTAAAGGGTATTTTATTTCATCTACCGGCCTGAATATTCGAGAAATCTTATTACTTAGAAAATACTGCGTCTCCCATTGCAATAGAAACCGTCGTTAGCGAAGCGTCTATTCAAATATGGGTATCAACTAAAATAAGGTTTTAAGTAATATATATATATATATTACTTAAAATTTATTTTATTATAAGACATATATATATATATATATATATATATATATATATTACTTAATACGATAAACGTTATATTTTTAGTGTAATAATCACGAGTTTGCGTAGACATCTGCTGATTTTTAAACAGTGTAATTGGCATCTCTATCTATAAAAGGCAGGATATGTGTGTGTGTGTGTGTGTGTGTGTGTGTGTGTGTGTGTGTGTGTGTGTGTGTGTGTGTGTGTGAGTGTGACGAATGCACGGCCGCAATTTTCGACGAATTTGCACTAAAATATACATGCACATGCTCCAAGTTAGCAGGAAGGCCAAAACCGACATTGCATTTCCCAACTCCCATCGATAGTGGAAATAATCGATTTTTTCATGCTTCTACGGCAGTTTCCATGTAGTTTTCGGCCATTTTCTACTGGCCAGAGTGAAAGCCAATAGCTGGCTGCCACGAATAGGCAGGAAGATTCTATTGGCCAGCGTGAGAGCCAGCAGCTGACTGACACGAATGCTATCTAGCATGCTAGCATGCAAAAAATCGATAGCTGCATTCGTCAAAAGTGGGAAAAATTTTAATCTGCATGGCACTTTACATCAATTGGCTCATTCGCTTGCTTAAACTCAACATTGATTTTGATTCCGCAGAACTGGGTTGGGTGTGAAAAAGTATTTTTGTTAACATTCTTTTTCATTCGGTTTTTCCAGTTACGAGTCCTTTTTAAAGCTGATCGTTTTGTGTTCATTTTGTTTAGTTCTTTTTTCGTAACAGATTTAATGTTTAGTATAGAGCTTAGAAAAAATTCGCAGTGTGAGATAGGCAAGAAGTAAGGCATGTAGCAACACCAGCACGGCAAAGGGCACTCCTTTAAAGGTAAGGAAGGGCAAAAATATTTTTAGTCAAGTGATAGCGATTGCTGTATGAGTCGTACGATTTTTGAATCAAGCACGGGCAACGCCGGGCCATGCTGCTAGTCTATCTCTATTTCTGAGATGAGATATTGTAACTACTTACACTATTTACATTGTTTGGACTCTTGTCCTTGTCTTTATTGTTATATTCACGACGTTTCACCTGTTGTATGGCCAGGACTTCTTCAGGATCTGTCTATATTTCTGAGATAAGTTATTGTAACTATTTACATTGTTTACATTGTTCGGGTTATTGTCTTCATCTTTATTGCCATATTCACGATTTTTCAGCCGTTGTACGCTCCGGCCTTCTTCAACCGAACCCTTTATTTAGTCCACGGGGGCATTGTGAGTTCAATACCTGACTAAAGCAGATGGAATATACAAAGTTGAGTTCACCAAGGATAACCCTCAAACCCTGAAAAGAAGTCAGTTTTAACTTCTAATTTATGTCATTTATAGTTCTAATTTTTTTATAATCTTTTCGATACGTCTCAAGTTGAACGAATTTGAACGAATTGAGATTGATTGATGAAGTGAGCAGAATATAATTCCAATGTTCAAACCTCCAAGCCAAGTTTTTTAATACTGATTTTCAATGTTGATATGACTTTTTCATTCGAACGAACTAGCAACACAATCTTCCAATTCTAATTATTTGATATTGTAATCGATTATACGGCATGTCTCATATGCCTGCCCGTTTTGTAGAGGTACATGCTTTATATTCGGGGTATTTGTACAGATTTTTTCTTTTTATCTAATCTTTCTACGATTCGGAACTTTTTTCTAGTTTTCTGGGAGATTTTGAGCTTGAACTATCCAATGTCTTCCCAGTGCCTTCAGCTTTCATAAGCCATGAACAAAGTGTGTGTGCACGCGTGTGTGTGTGCGTAATTATAGGGATGTACCTATGTGCATGCATTGTGTTTCTTTAGTGGGTTTCGTGTGTTGCCTCTTCACTATACTGTACTACATATGCCCAATATAATAAGGAAACCGTTAATCTTCCATACATTTGGCGACAATCTTCTTGTATGTTCTTGATGCTCTAGTTTTGTTTATTTTCTCTTTTGCTTTTTGGCGAAGCGATTTTATTTTTACTTGTTTGTTCTCCACAAAGTTCTCGCCATAATCTGGTGATTAAATAACGATTAAGTATATTTTTTGTTTCGTTTTCTCTGTTTGGTTGATTGTCTGTTGTGGTGTTTGTTTTCTTATGTCATCTGTCAGGCAAATTTTCCTACGCGGTATTTTGTGCTGATGTGAAACTAGCTTTTCCGTTTTATATTCTGAGGATTTTAGGAATAAACAGAATTATACAAAACATAAATATCTTTATTCCAAATATATTTATAATTAGCACAAAGGTAATTTTATTCAAATTTATTAAGTATTTTAAGTGGAAGAACTTGCGCGTCACGAGCAAACTGTATACAATGCCGTCGGGAGCTCTGTCTCATGGTAAGGTCACCCACAGCGGCAAAGATTTAGGGAAGGGACCTGACTAATCACGATCCGACGCCCGACAGGTAGGTGGTCAAGGTGATGCTCTACGTACGAGAGCAAGTCGGCTGCCCAATATAAGTTGTCATCATGAACTTGCCTGTCAAGCCCTTGTTTGGCGCAGCGGATGGTAGCAGCTGAAGTATGTGTACCATGAAGTGGCAACACATGGACCACCTCAAACAATTCGCAGCCAAGTTTTTTATGCTCAAGGACTTTTCTTCTTTGTGAGAACCCTAATACTCGGCAACGAATTCCACCAACGACGAAATACTTTAAAATAAAAATTGTAGTCATTTCGAATCAAAAATATACTTCGATTAGTATGTTAACATAGATTTAATTTTGTATGATTAATTTACTTTTCTTTTCAGTTTAACTGGCTTAGCGTCAAAAAAGCAGAGACATGGAGTGGCGCAAACATCACAGGCAATCAAGAGATAAAAAAAGAAATATAGCAAATGCACTATTTAAGTATTTCTACGGTAAAGCAAAGCAATTATAGAGTAAAATCATTTAGACAATGAGACTTTATAATTTATTGGTCACGTAACCTTATTTCCTCTACGTGGAAATGGGATATTCTGATATGAGGTATTTGACGCCGATAAGTAGACTGGGTTTGTTTTATCATAATATCGAATATTTCATTCGGAAGTAGAGGAGTCCGGGTTGATTTTTTTTTTTTTATTTCTTTTGTTTCACATTATTTTTTATTCTGATATTTTCAATTTAAAAGATTTGAGAAGTAATAATTTTTTCTCAAATTACCCGTGAAAATTTCACGGTTTTCCTATTTGAATTTTCTGACGAATCTTAATTCTTCATCTTAATGATTGAATAAGCTCATGGCGAGTTCTATAATAAAATATCCGTAGAAATTCCCATATAATATGGTTAAAAAATTTGAACTTTGTTATTTTAAGAAATGAGTAAAAATGAAAAGATTTGAAATTGGCAACTTTTTCCATTTCACTGAAACAGACGATAAACACTTTTATCTTCACTTCTTTATTTATTTATTTCGTTCGTATGTCGTGTTTTTCGACACAATCAAAACGGAATATCCGTTATTTATGAGGAGACGTTAAACTTTTCTATATTCCCTTTCTTTCTTTCCAAATCCCTGTCTTAAGAACATTCCTCTTAATAATAATTTAGAAATAATTCAGCAAACGATGTTATTTTATTTATGGTAACTTTTTTTTTTTTGTCTTACTCAGTTTCCATCGATCGATATTGTGCATCTGAAAACTGGCGAGATGGTGATAAAATGTGGTTGCCATTGGTTCTCGGCTTTTTGACTGAGATCAAAGTGCAGTTTCTGTTCTTATCAGCTTAATCTCTTTCTCTTTCTCCACTTCTATCTTCCATTCTTTCTTTCTTCTTTCTTTCATATTCTTACCGAAACCAAGTAATGTATTTTCCTCTATTTCTACGCGATCAAAACACGAAAGAATCTATTATTTATGAAGTATTGACAGAACATAATGGTCGTGCTAACTAATAAAGAGAGGGACAAGAATGATTACAACAGGATAAAGAACAACAGATTTTTTTAATTCTATATTATTTTCACAGGAAAGATAACGAATACAATTTTAAAATTACTTAAATATTCCTGTCATTTGTTTACAATATGTATATAGAGTCGCTGGCTGGTTGAATGGTGGCCTAATGGGTAGCGGCTTGGAACGAGAGATCCGAGTTCGAATTCTAATCGTTCGTTACGTTTACTTTCGCGCAAATACTATTACGAAAGGTAACAACTTATCTCTTCTCCTCCCTGCTATGGGTTAAATGTAAGGCAGGCTGGGTTCTTCAACCTTACTTAACAACCGGTCGAAGAGTTCTAAATCCCCAAACTCGGGTAAATGGAAATCTTGTCAGCGATTGTCATCCTCGTTTAACGAATTGACAGCCATCATGTATATATTTTCTTTGAAAGAGAAATAATGCTCAATATCAGAGAAAGTGCGTTTATAGATATAGACAGTATGGACATGGGGATCAGCAAAGCATGGTAACTGTCTTTTTCACAATTCAGCGCAAACTTTACACCAAGAAGTTTGAAGATCTCATTGAAGCGTTGTGGATAAAATTAATTTTCAGCCATTTTATGTGATGGGGAGTGCATCTTATATGCCGTTAGATACGATACTTTAGTTTTGAATAAAAGTATTTATATTTTGAATAAAAATAATTTTATTATCCGCATTCCTTACATGAAGCATTAACATTATAACTTTTCGCTATTTTATTTTTCATCCTATTTTTTCAAACTTTTAAATTCTACGATCGTTAAATAAACGATATCAATCGGATATAAAGTAGCAGTTTTCAACGAGTCTTGAACTCGTACCCCCTATCTTTGAAAGTGCAGATGACAAGAAGGGGTACCTTATCAATTTTGGTAGTCTCTGTATCAAAAAGCGGCATTCAGATTTAGTCATACAGATTTGTATTTTCTGATTTTCCCTATTGTTTTCATACCTAATAGTAGTCGACGTAATCGCCTTCGGTTATCAGGTTTTCGTTTTCAGGTGAATCTTTTTAATTCTTTCGCTTTTGGTTATTTAAACTATACAACAAATTGTTGTTGATTCTTGTCAGATCATTTTCTATTCGGTAGATAAAAAAACATGGACTGGAAATCAAGAGTCAGACTCCGAAAGATAAAATCATCCAAAATGAATAATGAAAAAGTGTTTGAACGTAAATATTTATACATTTAAATAACACGGTACCGAATTTAACAATTTATCAGCAGGTTCAGCTTTTAGGGCACCTCGAGGTGGCGTAATGGTTAGCAAGCTTGTCTCGCTAGAACAATTACAACTGAGTAGTCAGTTCGATCCTCACTGGGTGCCCCTACTTTCGGCCTTGTGCCACATTGGAAAATCACTATATCTGCGGTGTTATCTAGCAATTAGCGGAGTCATCTGCGCGGTCTTGTGCGGTGATTAATTATTTTCTATTCTACAAATCTTCTCCCACTGGCGAAACGTCGCAAGCCTTTCGCTATTTCTATGGCAAATGTTCGCAACGTCGCAAGCCTATCGCTATTTCCATGGCAAATGTTCGCAACGTCGCAAGCCTATCGCTATCTCCATGGCAAATGTTCGCAACGTCGCAAGCCTATCACTATTTCATGGCAAATGTTCGCAACGTCGCAAGCCTCTCGCTATTTCCATGGCAAATGTTCGCAACGTCGCAAGCCTATCACTATATCTGCGGTGTTATCTAGCAATTAGCGGAGTCATCTGCGCGGTCTTGTGCGGTGATTAATTATTTTCTATTCTACAAATCTTCTCCTACTGGCGAAACGTCGCAAGCCTTTCGCTATTTCTATGGCAAATGTTCGCAACGTCGCAAGCCTATCGCTATTTCCATGGCAAATGTTCGCAACGTCGCAAGCCTATCGCTATCTCCATGGCAAATGTTCGCAACGTCGCAAGCCTATCGCTATTTCCATGGCAAATGTTCGCAACGTCGCAAGCCTCTCGCTATTTCCATGGCAAATGTTCGCAACGTCGCAAGCCTCTCGCTATTTCAATGGCAAATGTTCGCAACGTCGCAAGCCTATCGCTATCTCCATGGCAAATGTTCGCAATGTCGCAAGCCTATCGCTATCTCCATGGCAAATGTTCGCAACGTCGCAAGCCTATCGCTATTTCCATGGCAAATGTTCGCAACGTCGCAAGCCTCTCGCTATTTCCATGGCAAATGTTCGCAACGTCGCAAGCCTATCACTATTTCATGGCAAATGTTCGCAACGTCGCAAGCCTATCGCTATTTCCATGGCAAATGTTCGCAACGTCGCAAGCCTATCGCTATTTCCATGGCAAATGTTCGCAACGTCGCAAGCCCTATCGCTATTTCCATGGCAAATGTTCGCAACGTCGCAAGCCTATCGCTATTTCCATGGCAAATGTTCGCAACGTCGCAAGCCTCTCGCTATTTCCATGGCAAATGTTCGCAACGTCGCAAGCCTATCGCTATTTCCATGGCAAATGTTCGCAACGTCGCAAGCCTATCGCTATTTCCATGGCAAATGTTCGCAACGTCGCAAGCCTATCACTATTTCATGGCAAATGTTCGCAACGTCGCAAGCCTATCGCTATTTCCATGGCAAATGTTCGCAACGTCGCAAGCCTATCGCTATTTCCATGGCAAATGTTCGCAACGTCGCAAGCCTATCGCTATTTCCATGGCAAATGTTCGCAACGTCGCAAGCCTCTCGCTATCTCCATGGCAAATGTTCGCAACGTCGCAAGCCTCTCGCTATTTCCATGGCAAATGTTCGCAACGTCGCAAGCCTATCGCTATCTCCATGGCAAATGTTCGCAACGTCGCAAGCCTATCGCTATTTCCATGGCAAATGTTCGCAACGTCGCAAGCCTCTCGCAATTTCCATGGCAAATGTTCGCAACGTCGCAAGCCTATCACTATTTCATGGCAAATGTTCGCAACGTCGCAAGCCTATCGCTATTTCCATGGCAAATGTTCGCAACGTCGCAAGCCTATCGCTATCTCCATGGCAAATGTTCGCTACGTCGCAAGCCTATCGCTATTTCCATGGCAAATGTTCGCTACGTCGCAAGCCTATCGCTATCTCCATGGAAAATGTTCGCAACGTCGCAAGCCTATCGCTATCTCCATGGCAAATGTTCGCAACGTCGCAAGCTTCTCGCTATTTCCATGGCAAATGTTCGCAACGTCGCAAGCCTCTCGCTATTTCCATGGAAAATGTTCGCAACGTCGCAAGCCTATCGCTATCTCCATGGCAAATGTTCGCAACGTCGCAAGCCTATCGCTATCTCCATGGCAAATGTTCGCAACGTCGCAAGCCTCTCGCTATTTCCATGGCAAATGTTCGCAACGTCGCAAGCCTATCACTATTTCATGGCAAATGTTCGCAACGTCGCAAGCCTATCGCTATTTCCATGGCAAATGTTCGCAACGTCGCAAGCCTATTGCTATTTCCATGGCAAATGTTCGCAACGTCGCAAGCCTATCGCTATCTCCATGGCAAATGTTCGCAACGTCCCAAGCCTATCGCTATTTCCATGGCAAATGTTCGCAACGTCGCAAACCTATCGCTATTTCCATGGCAAATGTTCTGACGAACTACATTCCTCCAGTTCGGACCTTAACAAAGGTCCACCATAGCATGTATACTGGGGCGAATCATCCCTTTTCCCTTCTTATTCCATTAGTAAGGGGACGTTCCATTCGGACAGCTACTTCCCCCAAAACCGCTCCTTTGTGGAACATACTCCTGAGAGGATGCTTCCCTATCGCTACAATCAATCTCTTCAAGTCTTGGGTCAACCTTTATTCTTCTTGCATATCCTTATAATCTGCACTTCTTAGCTCCCCGTCCTACGTTCATACAGCAATCTCATTCAGTAACCCTATACATTTGTGGCTTTTGCGTTTCGTACTGGGTGAACAATAAATAAAGAAAACCTTCATACCTACTTATCTTCTCCCTCCTTCTCGATAGATAGATAGATGAGCACTTCGACATGATATAATGGTTAGCAGGCTTGTCTTAATGAATTCGATCCACACTAGGTACGCGTCCAAGTTAAAACAATAAACTACGTCCAACAGCAAGGAGGTTTTGAAGGAGTGTGGAACCACCCTAATTGCTGGTGTTCCCAAGTCCACCCTGACCCAGAGTGATAGCACCTGTTAGGGTTCCAGCTATGGGAAAATAGTTAATCCCGAAACTGAGGTAAAAGCAGAAAAGTGTAAAAATAGGTTTTAAAAACAGAAATACTTTGAAAAAAATTACTAGAAATAAATTTTTGAAAAAAACAACTATTACCAGCAATACGTTTTTGAAAAAAAAAAATTACCAGTAATACATGTGATTGTACTCAAAAATATGAGTAAATGAAAAACGGTTCAAATATATATGTATACATACACATCTTTTTTACCAAACTATCATTACGTATCTAAAAAAAAAAAATTGTTGGCATTAAATGACTCACTGAGGTTTTGATATGCAATAAAACAAAACAACCAAACCGCACTAGGTGCTCCATACTTTCTGCATTGTGTGACATCTAAGCTACACTGAGTAAATTACTAGATCGATATATATATATATATATATATATATATATATATATATATATATATAATAAATGTACTAAAAGGTAAAAGTAAGAAAATAAACGGCTGTAATATAAAGAAACCCAAAATAGGAAAGTGAAGAAAAACAAATCTCTCTCTCCTTTTACACCTCTCTCTTTATATATATATATATGAGTGTGTGTATATCATACCTTTTCCAAGGGTATTAACACGTAAGTGAATGTAATGGATTCGACTGGAATTCGAACTCGGCTCTTGGATTCCTCATTCCAAGCCGCTATCCATTACCCCACCGTGCCTCCAGCTATGGGTAAAATACCAGGACAGACTGGGTTCTATAGCCTTTGATGGCAACTGGTCTAGGAGAAGGACAACTCTGAATTCAAAACCTGCGGAGGGTCGTTTGGGAACCTTGTGGCATTCGGTGCACCAGGTCTCTGTATTCGTCCCTTCAAAAAGTGTGGATGGTCCTGCACGAGGCCTTCACCACTATAATCAAATCTCATGTGCCGGTGTCGGGCTGTCGGTTTCCTGGAAACTGATCTGCTTGACCCTCATACGTAGAATTTCGACGGGAGAGTCGACTATATATATATATATATATATATATATGAAGAAATACAGTTTTAAGTTATGCTATATTTATAGTATAAAGTGCTCGTTATCAGAGATAGAGCGTATGTAAATATAAAAGTGGACATTGAAGTCAACACTTAAAGCCGACAGAACTAAATGCAATGTGGCATGACGATTGTGTTTAGCATGAAACAATCTGTTACCTCTGCGTGTTGACTTCAATATTCAATTTTATATTTATATATATATTTATATATATATTTTTTTAAAGTAAAAATTTTAAAAAAATGGGGCGTCTATTTCAAATACGAGTATCCACTATATATATATATATATATATATATATATATATATATATATATATATATATATGGTATACGTGATTATCAGCTCAGAATAATAGAATCGTCAAGCTGAGTTTAAATATTAACCGAAGTTGTTACATTAATATTATTAAAAAATAAGAATCCATCTGTTCTCCTGACTGCATCTAACTACGGATAATAGTAGAGTAGACAAAGCTCTCTAACATTGTAAGGGTAATCAATGTCGAAAAAGGACAAACCTAAATTTTCATCACGTCCCTACTCGTTATGAGTAACAAGCTTGAGTGCGCTCTCGAGTTTATATGTATGAATTTTCACTTGGCGTAAAAAGAAACAATTTGGCTACAATCCACTTCGTTGAAAAAAAAAACAAATATTAATACTTTATCATAATGACAAAAAGAAAAAAATTCTTAGAAAAGCCTTTCTGTGGCGCTTTAGTGACATTCCTCACGTCAACCTAATAAAGTCACCATAGTGTAAACAACATTCCCGTCATCATCAAAGAATTTTAGAAATCCCGCCACGTTTACGGGGTCTCAATCATCAAATTACTATCATTTTACACTAGAGAAGCTTTCTCACTGGGGTAAGGTTATTGCTCAGTTGATATTTCTAGAATACATTCCCGTTATAATGTACTTCCCTGAAACCAGAAAGAGTAAAAAGCATGGCAGACTGGGCTATCTAGCTTTGGATGGCAGGTAGTCTAGGAGAAAACAATTTCCTCTGAATTCCAAACCGTGGAGAAGACAATGAGAAACCACTTTATCTATCTTTCCCAGGGAATCATGGCAGTGATGGTAAAGAAAAGGAATCTGTAAAAAGCCATGATTACCTACCCCCTGAAAGAACAAAGTATTAAAAAGTTGTGTATGCTGTGATCGTATTGAAATAAATTTAATTTCAACGGTGGATGGGCCTCTCAAACTACTAGACTAGCAAAAGTAGCTTTTCTGTTTAGACTTTCAAAGAAATTATTACAATTTCTATATTTTAAATATTTAGATTTATTTATTTTTTACGGCTTATCAACCTTTTGTAGGATATTTAAAGCCAAAGCATAGAAACATATCATTGGATTGAATAATTCCTTTTTTTTTCTTTCTTAATTTTTTTTTTCTTTTTTTTTTGCAAGGGAATATTAAATTAATCTTGGGGAGAAGAGGCGAATTCATATCTTTCCAAATGGAATATAAGTGAATATAACCAACCGACTAGAATTCGAACTTGGCTCTCCGATTTCTCATTGCATCAACCGCATATCCAAGCTTACAGCACCTAGTATTCCCAAGCGGTCATCCATTTAGGTACTGACCAAGCTCAACGTTGCTTAACTTCGGTGATCGTTCGAGAACCGGAGTTTTAACGTGATATGGCCGTAAGTCCTAAGTATTTAGACGTTTCGCGTAAATTTAGTTGGTTGATTGGTTGATTGATTCTGTTTAGCGGCATATCAACACCTCTATGGGTTATTTAATGCCGAAATCTAAATATTTTGTACGTAATCTTATGCTTTCAACTACAGATATTTTGCACATAATTTTATACTTTCAAAGCAAAGGCATTTTTTAGCTATACAGTTTGCAGCTCATAAAATATATTGTTGGTAATTTTAATATAAAAAATATATTTTTATATTTTTTTAATGCTGCATTTATTTGTCCGTTTACTATAAAATGGTATTGTTCGTTATTTTATAAAAAATGTACGGTTGATTTTTGTTTTCGGGGGTCTATAATTTGCCCATAGCTGTGACCCTAACAGGTACTAGCACCCCGGGTCAAGGTGAACATGGTAACAACAGTAGCTAAGTGGTGGTTCGCCGCTCCTCAAGACCTTCATTCTCACGATCTTACTGCCGGATGTAGTTTATCGGCGTAAATTTAACGAGCATAAAAAGTAGCTGTGAATGTATGTATACAATTGATAGGTTATGCTTAAAATCCTGCCAACTAATTTTCTTGGAAAACTATTTTTTTTAAACTAAACATTTCATAAGTACATTCTTTTCTAGCAAACAATTGTCTATATCATAAAACCGATATCATAAACAATACATACCTTATATCATAGGCAATAGATTTTTTTCCCCATGTGATTATCATGAACTGCTACATATATAGGACAGAAGGCATGAAGACTTAGTTCAAGCCTCATACGGTCTTGATAACATTTCTTTATCAGTAACTCAAAAATTAGTTCACGCATATAAATATCTTGCAACATTCAATGAAAAAATATGTTAATTATTGCAAATAAAACACTGTAGACATCTTTTATTTTCTAGTGCCAAGTTCACTGTTTCTATAACAGATCATCATCACGTGGGGGGATTATGGCTCTCCATAACTTCCTTTGTATTTATCTTTTTACTATCTCCTCTCTCACTGACTAGATGTAACAAGAGTCTCACTGCTCTATCGCCATTTCCATGGAAAGTGCTCAGACGAACTACATTCTTTACTTCCACCAGTTCTGTCCTTCACGGCTAGGAACCGCCACACCACTTGTAGTGAACCACCCTCATTCCACCCCCCCCCCCGTATTCCACTGGTGAGAAGTAAGTTCCACTCGAGCAGCTTCTTCCTGCGAACCACAGATCTGTGGAACCAACTCCCAGGAGGATATTTTCGTGATCACATAATCTCTTTATGTCTAGGTTTAAATGTTATCTTCCCCCACCTACCCTCATAATCTATTCCTCTTACTCTATAAACCTCTACCGCGAGTAGTTCTCGAGCCTTGTATAAGGTGAAGCTCACTGCAAAAAAAAAAGATACCTATCCCTCTCACTCCCTGTTCTGCCATCCATTCACACAAGTTAAAGTGAGTTACTCGATGTAGCCTTTTATGTATGAAAGTTTTCTTTATGTGGCCTAGAAATTTAAACTGTCTTTTTCTGGTTTTAAGTTTATTTTTTATTTCCATTTTCCTTAAAACTTCTTCATTGCTTACATGCACTGTCCATGGTATTCTCAGCATTCTTCTGTAGAACCATTTCTCTGTTACTTCAAGTTTTCTCTTCATCTGTGATGAAATTTTCCAGTATTCAATGCCATATCATACATCGGATCGGAACGCTTTTCCCTCGGCCCTTGTGCTAGGATCAAAGTGAAGTATCTGTTTTTCAACTCTCTGCCGTGTTTCTATCTTCAGACGATTCACAGAAAAGCTTTAAGTGATGTCTGGTCCCGGGGATTCCAACCTACCTCATTGCACTAAAAAATGATGGACTGGTGGAATGCTCTTGAAAAGTTTTATCCTGAGCCTATGTGTCTGCGCTCTCAACATTAAAAAGACCATGAGTCCTATCACGTCTCCGGAAAGAGGGCAATTAAATATCTATATCAGCTTTTCGTATTATCATTTACTCGGCCTTCGGGCTGATATCAAAGTGGAGTAACTTTTCATCACTTCTCTGTCACGTTTGTCTTCGGGCCATTAACGGAAAAATATTTAATCCCGTGGCAGTACCTTCCTCATTATACCAAAAAAGGAGGGGGTGGCAATGGAATACCGACGCCAGCGTGACAGTTGTCGTGAGGACCGGGTAATTTTTTTGAGTGGCCGATGGCAATCTCACAATAAAACAGTTTTGTGTTACATCTTGACATCATGAGGAGGTGAGTAAGCAACCCGGCCTTCGAGATGAGATCAAAGTGTTTGCAGAAACTGGGCAATTTTTCTCCTTGCCCATATGTACGCGTATGGGCACCCCACATTATAAACGACTATGTGTTACGTCAT
The DNA here is from genome assembly GCA_903632075.3 of Acanthosepion pharaonis. Taxonomy (NCBI): domain Eukaryota; kingdom Metazoa; phylum Mollusca; class Cephalopoda; order Sepiida; family Sepiidae; genus Acanthosepion; species Acanthosepion pharaonis. The sequence goes on from CAHIKZ030000760.1 coordinate 1,260,055, forward strand.
GCCACCGTGGGGAGGTGAGTAAATACCAGATCAAAATGTGGTATCTTTCATTTCAAGATAAACCTGGTTCCGGAGATTCAAACTGTGCAGCAGCACCTACCTCATTGCACTAAGTAAATTTTATCCTGTGTAATGTGTGGTCAGTTTAAGGTGAGATACTCATATGCATGAGCATCCCACATTAAACTGACCTTGTGTCATAGGAAGATAGGTAAAAAGCGGATCAAAGTGTATGATCTGTTTCCATCCTCTTTACATTATTGCTACATCAGGCAGTTCTATAATTAGGAGTGCCTAATCCCGACGTATTCTAACCTTTGTGGCACCCTTCTATTAATTGATACCGACTTCAGTATGACAGTGGTCGTGGGGTCTGGGTAATTTTATCCTTGGTTCGTATGACAGTGAGACTCTGAAATAAGAGATTCAATGTGAGATTAGTTTGTGAATATTAAATCATGAATAAATAACTAGAAATTGGATCAATCGCAGTATTGTTTGTTTACTCACTTCAGGTGTTGCTGTATTGTATGACTGTGATACACAGGTGGAACATTTAGATGAAGTTGTGCCTTTCATTTTCTTCGACCATCAATAAAAGAATACTGAAATTATTTTAGTAAAATCTAGTAATAAATTGTTTCCACCCTATAAATTATAAGACCAACATTCTGTGTTTATGCCGCCCCCCCCCCAAAGTTCATGTATTTATTTGCACGTCTACTCGAGCGGAATATAGCAGGCGGCCATGATTAAAGTGGGAATCCTACGCAGACAAAATTAAAGTTAGGAAACACTGTTTAATTATGAAAGTCGTCATCGGATCAACGCCTGGAGCTAAAGACGATGAATTCTGAGCAGCCATTTTTCTGCGTTGATTCAAAGTACAAGTGTAAAATTCTTAACCATGTTCCCTTAAATAATAACCAATTTATCTAAACAAGTGTAAAATGTAAAACAATACTCATACATTTGTATATATTTCTCAACATATCTATCTATCATAATGCTGTTGTTGAAGTGTCAACAATTGCTATCAAAAATGTATTCCTATTAATAGGTTGCCTTGACCAAATTCTACTTTTAAAATTACATCATCTTATGTGTATCCGTTTACCAATTTGACTACTGGTAATCAAAAACAAGCATTTTTACGTTGCGAACCAAAAATATGATTCATATTTCTTTATTTACATAATCTTTAAAACGTCTTAACCTTTAAGACTATTGTATCGTGTGTGACAAACACGATTAACATTAACATTGAAAAAGGCGCATTTCAAACTACCAGACTAGCAATAATAGAATTTCTCTTTCGATTCAAATAGAATTTATGAACAGAAGATCGATTTATACATCGACTATTTAGTGAGTTTAGCAAACTAAAACATCATCATTTGTTAGATATATATATTTAGTATATTCTTTTTAAAGTCATGGTGACTAGTTACTTACTCGAACAAAACATAAAAATAAAAACCTACCTAGACACTCGCTACACTTATTTATCATACAAGCAACTTAACATTTATACTACATGGTTAACATAGTTTGGACTTTTGACTGATGAACACAAAAAGAACGTCATCTGATCTTTTGAATAATGGACAATGTTTAACAGGGTTATGAAACGGGATGCTTTCAATACGACCCGGAAACAAAACACCAGAGAATATATTGGAAAACAAAGAATTAACTCGGCCGAAAAAAGCACGAATTTCTCGCTCGCAGTTCAAAACCAATGTTGTGTGTCTCTTTTACCATAAGGAGATAGTTTATTACAAGGCCTTATCACAAAGGAGAAGCTGTCATTCAAAATCTTTATTTGGAAGTGGCAAAATGGTTGAGAGAATCTCTTCAGAGGAAAGGGCACGAACTCTGGCGTAATAAGGGGATTCTCCGCTATAGCAACGCGCCTGCGCATGATATGTTAGACTTTTGCGATTTTATAGCTAATAAATTCATTGCAAAAATAAAACATCCTCCTTATTCACCAGACTTGACCCTTTGTAATTTTCGGCAATTCAGAAAATTGAAAATTACTGTAAAAGGAGAGAAATTTACTGACACGCTTAAGATCTAGCAACATAAGATTGTATTAATGAAATGTCTTCCAGAAAACGAATTCCAAGAATGTTTCCAGCAATGGCACTAACATCTCTTTAGCTTCATTAGGGTAGTAATTTGAAATATACGACAACTAATAGTGACCAGGTTAGTCAAATTTTATTTCACGAGTATGTTCCGGGAATTAATCTTCACATCTCGTATGTATGCGGTCTGTGTATACATGTGTATGTCTGTGTGTATATTTGTAATAATATACAAATGAATTTATATTAGGAATACAAAATGATTACAAATATATTGTTTCATAATTTTATTAAATCAAGGTTCAGGCTCTTATGATGAACAGTTTTGTCAAGAAACTCTTCAAATTTATTACAATATAACAATAAAAATATTATCCGATTTGTATGGATTTTCTATTATCTGTGATCATTCGGCAGGCAAAGTGCAGGTGCTGCTGAGAATGCTTTTGTGTGATTAAATTAAGCTAAAAATAATTCTATTGCTATTGTGCAACAACATTTTAGATTTTGGGGGAAATTCCACCTCAGGTTTCCATTGACACAAGAAAATTTAAAAACGATATTTGTGTAAACGTAATAGCTAGCTAGCTAGCTAGCTAGCTAGATAGATAGATAGATAGATAGATAGATAGATAGATATGAACAGAATTAAAAAGAAAGAAAGAAAGAAAGAAAGAAAGAAAGAAAGAAAGAAAGAAAGAATGCATGGTTAATGGTAGCATCACGCCATCAGCAGTCATCAAATAATGGCTGAATATATTGGAAACGTTAGATATGCATGTTATGAAACGTAAACGTATGTTTTTTTTTTTTTTCATTTTAAATGTAATTTCACGTGAATATTTTTTGAAAAAAATGGGTCAAAACATATCTGTTGAATAATTTCTAATTGACGGATTAATTTTCGTATTTTACAAATAAAAGTATGGATTAACTATTCACAGTTCATGCAATGCTTCAAGCTTTCAACTGATATCAGTTATTGCCAAAAAGTAGTCATTTTGGTAATTTTTACCATTCCTTTGATGATATTATGACTCCATTTTTAGTAAGATTTAATTATTATATCATGTGATGTCACTTGAACGTAATGCGAAGAAATTGTCCACGCTTCATATATACCATCTTGCGAAAACGCGATCTTATATCTTTCAGCTGAAAATGTCCATCCATTACCAAAAATGAACGATCGAATCCTAGCGTATCCCAATGGAAATGGCGTTATATAATCTTCCAATAAACTCTTCAATAACACTATGTTAAACTATGCTGATTCCAATACTCTGATTTCACACATTGACAGATCTGGAGATAAGCTAAAATACAGGAAAAGATTATGTTGAAGCAAGGAATTTTTTCCTGTTTTTGAATTCACCCTCCAGATTTTATTGGAACTCGAACACCAATTCCTGGTGCCGATAGAAGATCTATAACTCTTTAATCCATCGAGATTAATAGAAAATAAAATCGATTTAAGTGATTCATCCAAAGTATTGAGTTGGTTTTACTTAGGGAAGGTATTGATAACAGGCACCAGTATTGTTCGACCAGACTAACTCACTAATTATGTTTATTATTATGCATATCTTAAAGAGCCACTGATATAAAGCACTACTCAGTAAAAATGATGTGTAAGACTGGATCACTAACCATGACCTGAAACCCATCCAAAGCGATGAGTGGAAGATTTCTGTCTGTGATTGTCAATATTTAAGTTTCTGTTTTTAATAAATATGAAATGAAAATTGTATTAAAATTCTATCATTTTGTTCTAAAAGACTCTTCAAAAACAAAGATGGCGTCTTATTGGTACAAATACGCTAACTCTTTGTATTACATTTGCTGATACTCTGTATGTTAAAAAATATTTTAGCACAAGGTCACAGCAGATTGTTCTCATGCCTATCAAGTTCTATTGTATTAATCACACAAATTATAAACACTTTTTTGTCTGTCATTCATACACAAGTATTTTGCGATTATTTTACAAGACTTATTTTTTTTCTGAAAAAGGGAAAATAATCAAAGTATGTTATTCTTTTAACACAAAATGAAGAAAAAAAAACTCCATTTCTGTTTTCCGGTTTTTTCAGAGTCCTTGAAGGAACATGTCTAAATTACATACTGACCGTATTTGTTTTTTGTTTTTTTTTTTTCTTCTTCTTCTTCTTCTTTTCAACATTCTTTTACTTCATTATTTTTATTCTTCATCAGCTTCATTCCCGTCGTCTTTCTCGGCTTCTCTTTCATCATTTTCTCTGTCTTCTTCGTTATCCTCTTTATTATTCTTATTATTATTATTTCTTAATAATTATCATCTTTTTCGAATATTTTTCATTCCCATCTTTATTATATGTTTCAAATTCATCATCATCATCATTTTTTCATCACCATCCTCGTCTTCTTTTACAAAATCATCTTTCTTTTTATTTTTTGCTCTTTTTTGCTCTTTTTTAATCATTATTTTTTATTTATCTAACTTGAACTTTTATTTCAACATGAATTTATGTTTTTAAATGAAATATTTGCTCAATCTGGTTTTGTATATAAATAAGTCTTTCAAATAATCAAATGGACGTAAACCCTATGGATATTCATTAAGGTCAGACAGCTATTAGGAAGATTATTTTGTGTCACTTTTCCAAGAGAAAAATACATGGTTACTTGAATCAGGATTCGAAGTCTTCCGTTTCACCTGGAATGAAACACCAATTTCTGGTACAGAGTGAAATACAATTGTCTCAATCACGAGGCAAATCAACTCCAAAAAATACAAATCCTACAGATAGGCTTTGTAAATTAAAATTCCACATTAATATCGTGGTCAAACTATTTGAATGACTGGCCGAGATAAACTTACATTTTCATCCCACTATAGTATTACCATACATGCGATATAGCAACACATTGTTCAAAATGAAAACAGAGAAGGAGAGGTATATATGTTTCAGAAAAATCACTTTACATATTTAAAGAACCTAAATTAAATAAGTTTCTTCATGCAGTGAACCGAAAATATATTAGCAGTTAAAGGAAATAGAAGTGAATTAAGATAATACTTGATAGTTAACTTGCTTTTACATTGCGTCAGAGTTATGTCTGTGTCATGAATGTGAGAGAAATTGAGCTCTAGCATAGATGTTCAGTCGTTTTGATAAATTGGCTCCAACTGATGAGTCGACTTACATTTCGCGTCTCTCGCCAGGCAATTGCATGAGTCAACTTAACCGGTTTGGTTTGTTTTACGGCATATCAACCTCAATGGGTCATTTAATGCCGACAACTTTTTTTTCCTGGTAATATTTTTGTTTTGTCAAAAATCCATTTCTGTTAAATATTTTTTCTCAAAAATGTATAGTTGGTAATATTAGTTTTCAAAAACGTATAGCTGGTAATATTAGTTTTTTTTCAAAAACGTATAGCTAGTAATATCATTTTCTTTTCAAAAACGTACAACCGGCAACATTATTTCTTCAAAAACGTATTATCAGGGGCCTTGCTGTTGGACGTAGTTTATCGTCTTACCCAGGACACGGATGTAGTTTATCTTCTTACTCCGGACGTGGATGTAGTTTATCGTCATACCCAGGACGCGAATGTAGCTTATCGTCATACACACGCGAATGTAATCTGAGTGTTAACTATTTGCCCATAACTGGGATCCTAACAGGTGCTACAACACCGGATCAGGGTGGACATGGGAACACAAACAATTAAGAGGTGGTTCCACGCTCCGCAAAACCTCCTGATCAGAGGCCTTGCTCTTGGACGTAGTTTATCGTCTTACCCAGGACACTGATACAGGAATTTTGAGAATTAAAAAAAATACTTTTATTCTGATTTATCACAAATTTCAGGTTTATTGTCATAACCAGGGCGCGGATGTAGTTTATTGTCATACCCAGGACGAGATCTGGGTTTGGGGGTTAACTATTTGCCCATAGCTAGGACCCTAACAGGTGCCACCACCCTGGGTCAGTGCGAACCTGGGAACACCAGCAATTAAGAAGTGGTTCCACACTCCTCAAAACCTCCTGATCAGAGGCCTTGCTGTTGGACGTAGTTTATCGTCTTACCCAAGACACTGATACAGTTTATCGTCATACCCTGGACGTGCAACTTAACCGGGTATGTGCATAAATTATAGTTGAGTCAAGGCCTGAGAACTACGTTTTGTAACAAGGATGTGTAATTTTTAAAACAATATGTCATATTTAAATACATAGATATCTATATATAACGTCTAACACAACACGTTTGCCAATGGAGTTTAACACGTTTAAAGACGATCTGAGTTTTGTAAACAAAGTGCTCATTATTTTATTTAAATATAGGGCTATGAATAGTTAATAGATAAATAAAAGTTCAAAAGACTTATAATCTGGCTTCATGTTTTGTAGACATGCCGCTAGTCGGGATAAGATTTATCTGACCCAAACAGTATCTACGAAACCTGAATCAGAAGATAAGACTTTTAAAACTTTATTTATTAAGTCTATACATATATACACAAAAAATATGTATGATTTGCAATTGCAACGATAGACGCCATACGAGTATTTGCGTACATGCAAGAGAGCGTGCGCATGCTCAAATATAAAATTGACATGTTGTTTAAGCATCAAACACATTCTTTAGCCGTTAGAGAATACCAAAAAAATAGTTCACATTCGAAATGCAAACGAAATTATAGCGCTCTTTTACAACAGCCAGTTGCCTGTTCGCTTTCAGGGAAACAGAACGCATGGAGATTCTCAGAGAAAGATTTACAATGTAAGCTATTTGAATTCTAATTGCATCACGCAGATTTGAAATTCCTGTCTCGACAAAAATGCCGAGAAGGCACTTCATAACTTTTTTGCGCACAGAAAGGTTTCGGATTATGTTTTCGTTTTAATTTTTGTAAAATTTTTATACGTTCAAGAAAAAAAAATGTTCAAATATTGTCAGCGTGTATTTTAATCACATCAACGAAAAGATTTGCTCGCAACAAAAGAATGTTTTGGTGTACTCAAAATGTCACAATACTTCGGTTTCACACATACAAATGATATATAAATGATATATATATATATATATATATATATATATATATATATATATATAGGCACAAACATAGATAAGATAGATTCAAACATGTTTTGTGAGAAGAAAAGGGTTAACTTTTGTCTATTATATTTTTAACACATTTTTCTTGGATTAGTTTTCATCTCTTTGTGTTGAAGGTATACAGAAATTTCCCACAGTTTGTGTCAATTCTTATGATTACGATCTTTCGACTGACTTTAGTGATTACAAAGAAAGAAATTAGACGAAATTTAATTTTCCTTGTTGTAGTTTTCATCTTCTAGATGTTTTTGAATTTCGAGTTTTGAGTGTTATGTTATTTTTTGAGATCGTTAAGTAACATGCATTTTGAGAATTAAAAAAATACTTTTATTCTGATTTATCACAAATTTCAGGTTTATTTGAGTTGAAATATTTTTCAAATGATTAAATGTCGTGAGTTATTTGAAAGGAAAAAGGAAAGAAAAAAGAATTCGAATTCGCCCCTCTCTCATCGTTCTCTCTCTCTCTCTCTATTCTCTTTTCTTCTATTGCTTTTCTTTCCACCCTTTCCCTCATCCATAACACGTAAGAAACTCTCGTGTCCAGTGGCGTGATTTTTAAACAAGAATTTATTTATTGAAAAAGAGTTTGAACAAAGTAACTATAAACAAAATGTTTTTTTAAATGCTTATTACCTAATCGTAGGTGATTTTGTATTGAATATAATTGCCTTCTAAAATTTGTTACCTTTGTTAACAGTATATTTTGAAGTGTTTTATTACATTATTCACAAGAGGCTGTCTTATGTTATTATATTTTTTAGGTTTCTGTATCATATGGATTCGTATAGTAATTTAATTGGAATTATTTCATGTGATTCGACGTGATAGAGATGTGGTTGTATTTTTTATTTTAGATAACTTTTTTCCTTTTTTTCAGAGACACAGTTTCGAATTGGGTAAATGAATTTGTAAAAAGAAACATTAAACTTATATAAGGATTTTGATTTTAATGTTTTATTAGTGACTAATAAAATGCTAGAAAGATGTTTGCTTCGTTGCTTGTGCCGCTCCCCAAAATACCTGACTCCTCCTGCCAACCACACCAGCCTTGATAAAGTTCAAAATCGTTTACGCGAACTTGTGGGCGAGGAATTATGTTCAGCCTCACAACTCCTTTCCAACAAACGAAACATCGCAAATCTATCGCTACTCTATCGCTGTTTCCGAGGAAAATCTTCCGACGGACTACATTCCTTACTTTCACCTGTTCTGACCCTTACATCTAGGACACGCCATGTCATATATACAGGGTCGAATCATCCTCATTCCTTCCGTATTCCTTCGATAGGAAGGAAGTTCCACTTAGTTGTATCACCAAAATCGCTACTTTGTGGAACAGACTCTCAAGAGGGTGCTTTCCCGTTCAGTACAATCTTAACCTCGTTATGTCTCCGGTTAACCTTTATACTGCATGTCTTCATAATCTGCACTTATTTCCTCCTCTGTCGTCTATAAAACAACCATATTCAGTAACCTCTACCTTGAGTGACTCTTGAGCCTTGGAGAATATTTAGTAAAAAGAGTTTTAAAATTTTCTAATAAATAGTGATTCGCAGATGTCTTATTCCTCCATGTGATCTTCATGTATCAATGGATTATATTTTGTAGCTATTTCGTTTTGGCTTCGAGTTTCGAGTGCAACCGATTACGATAAAATAAATTGTATTTTTCTTCCTACCTTGTTCGGTACTTTTATAAAAGAAGTTATTTCTTCGTCCAAGGTTTAATGTTGCTTAGTCCTTTATAGAAAATTGTTTGAGAAGAGAATATTCTCTCACTACTAATTATTTTTTTATAATGTCTACTTTATATCGATAAAATTTAAGAAAGCAAGGGTTTCTGTTGCGAGAGAGAGAGAGAGTTCATGTAATTATGACCATTAGTGTCGATAAGTCGTTCAAGAAAGGGATTTTTATAAATATTTTGGTTTGCTTTGGTTTCAATGGATTATTTAATGCCGACAAAATTTTTATTGCTGGCAATATTTTTTCCCTCAAAAATCTATTTCTGGTAATATTTTTTTTCAAAAATGTATTGCTGATAATTTTTTTTTCTTGGTGTATTGCTGGTAATTTTTTAAAATGTATTGCTGGTATTTTTTTCAGAAATATATTGCTGGTATTTCTTTTTCAAATATGTATTGCTGGTAATTTTTTTTTCAAAAATGTATTGCTAGTATTTTTTTTTCAAAAATCTATTGTTGGTAATATTTTTTTTAATATATTGCTGGTAATAACGTATTGACTTAGGACTTAGTGAAATACAAGCTTGTATTTCACTAAGTCGGTCCTAAAAGGTTCGACGAACAAAACGTTAGAAACTTGATATAATAGTTACTGACGCAGCAATCTAGTTGTGGTGGTTGATACTTTAATGTCCGACATTGACTGACTCACCAACTCACTGAGCTCACTGGCGACTGCTACTACTCCTACTTATTATAGGTGGGAGAGTCTATTAACAATAGAATAGGTGTGTTCCAGTATAATAGATAGATAGATAGATATAAACAGCGATTGATAGACCGATATAGAAGGATGGAGATAGATAGATAGATAGATAGATAGATAGATAGATAGATAGATAGATAGAATCAGTTCTCAACTAAAACGGTTCCTTTCACACGAAGGCTGGTGTTCCTCAAGGTTCTATCCGTAGTCCTACACTGTTTTTTGATCTTCATCATTGATCTTCCTGGCGTCATCAGTTCTCAAGTAGGTATCTACGCAGACGACACTACCATTTACTCTTGTCTTAATGGTAAATCCGGCATTGCTGAGAAAGTTGACTTGGCCGTTGCTCTCCAAAACCATCTCCAATCTGCGGTTGACTGGGGCAGGAAATGGCTTGTAAATTTTAATGCATCCAAAACGAAACTGCTGTCATTTACTCACCATAAACGTCCCCCGCTGCCTATCAGCATGGTTGTTGTTCAACTCCACGTGAGCGCCTCACTGCGACTTCTTGGCGCCACGCTTTCCTCTGACCTGAGGTGGAACAACTACGTTGAATAAACTGCTGCATCTACCGCAAGGAAAGTTGGTTCTCCGTGTCGCGCCAGAAGCTTTTTTTCTCGCCTGAGTCCATCCTTCACATCTACAAATCTATCATTCCTCAATGCATGGAATACTGTTGCCATATATGGTCTGCTGCCTCCGCTGTTTATCTCGAGGTTTTCGACAAAATCCAAAAATGGATATGCAATGTGATCGGTCCTGACTTGGGGTTTCGATTTCAGTCACTTTCTCGCCGACATAATGTGACTTCTCTCTGTCTTTTCTACAAATATTTTCATGGAAACAGCTCTGACGAGCTATTTTCACTGGTGCCCCGACTGCATAAATTTAAGCGTGCTACTAGGTTGGCATCTCGTTTCCACCCTTTTACTGTTGAAACAATTAAATGTAACCTCCTCTTCTACTCCAACAGCGTCTTCTCTCGCACTTCCCGACAGTGGAACTCTCTTCCTCTTACTTGCTTCCCTGACAACAATAAACTTTAAAAATTTAAATGTTATGTCAATCGATATCTTCTGTTGCCTTGATCCCCGTTCTTTCTTATATCCGTCTTCGTTCCTCTTTTTATCCTTTTCTCAATTCCCTCCTTAGCAAGTTTTTTCCCTTACTTTCATTCTCTGTAGTCCCTTGCGTACTAGTGGCAATCCCGCCTTACTTTGGTTGAAATGCTTAAAAAAAGATCAAATTTTGTCGCAACATTTTCAGGGAAATTAACCACTTAATCCTTAAAGAATAACTCTCTTTTCATGCTCAATACGATTCTGTTCAGTTTCTCTTACCAGAACTCACTGAATTCTTCCAGAATGAACAATCTAGGCTTTCACCAGAATGACCAATCTGGGTTTCTTCCAGAAATTATTTCCTCCAGAATTAATGATCTAAGCTTCCTCCAGAATAAACGACCTAGGTTTCCTCCAGAATAAACGACCTAGGTTTCCTCCAGAATAAACGACCTAGGCTTCCTCCAGAATAAACGACCTAGGTTTCCTCCAGAATAAACGATCTACGTTTCCATGGTCATTTTGCATGATGTTAGCCTTATTCAGCGAATTCTTGATGCAATCTTTAAACATTTTCAGTTCGTGAAATTTTTCCTCCAGACAATTCCTCATCGTACAGAAACTGCTTAGGGATCCCATCGTCCTTCATCCTGATCACATAAACACTCCAACAAAACTGGCATTGAAGTACCAGGGTACAAAGACACTTTACTGATAGACTGACTGCGTTTGAGGATACCAATGTCACTCACATACATTTACCACCGGAGACACAATATTGTTGATGTGGTCGCTCCAGCTTTTTCACCTGCATACAACACTGGCATTGTAAATATTCAACTTCGTCTCAATCTAGCAGCTTGCGTGTAGGGAGTCTGTAAAGGAAATACGGGAGAGGAAAACGGCCCATGTACCGCTACATTACATAGATATCCACAAAAGTTCAGCGTATACACTTAGTCAGACATTAATGTAATTTCTAAATAAACGTATGGTATTGTATTATATGTGGTACTACGATTGGGACACCAACACAGAGATGGGAAGATTTTATCTAGATTTCAAGTGTTCTGTGTTTTATGGCCGACGATTAAAATATTTGAAGTCAAGTCATGTAAGTTGCACCCACTTAACCGAAAGGAGTTAAAAAATAAACAGATGAAATCTTTTAGGGTCAAGTGACAACAAAACCAAACATCAAGAGGTCCGTAAGAATTTTGAAGCATCGGTACATTTCCCAAACCCAGATTCGAAAGCCAACATGCGACATGCGTTCCCGTGGCATCATTCCTCCCACTGGCTCTTAGAATCCAAGTTGCCATCAATTTCTCGTAATAAAAAGAATGAGAAAAAGAAATGGTCTTTTTCGTTAATACCATTTTATCTAGTAGCATGGGTAGACAAAGACGACACAGAACACAACACACTTCAATCGTAGCCATGTGCGAGACTAAAATTTGCTTAATAAATAAAGTTTAGGAATGAAGTCGTTATGTCGCCTAATCTCACAGGAACGTTAATATTGTAATGCGTTCAAAACGGTGGCGTGACCAAACGGTTATAGCGTTAGCGTTGGCATTCCGACCATGAGGTTCGGGGTCGAATCTCTTAGAAGAGGTAGTTTTTTTTTTAAAGTATCGTCCTGGGGATGACCGTTGCATGCAGCACCGTTTGGAAGTGCTTGAAAGCCTACCACAGATTGATCTAAGTCTTGCGTGTGATAATTTGTAGACAAAACCATTCAGCAGTGGCGAATAGAAGCTCTTTAGTATTGCCTGGCAATCTATCGAGAGATGGTGCCTTGATAAAAACAACCACCCACCCACAAGCCTGAAAACTGATAAATAAGCAATGAGGGAAATTATTAAAAAAGAGAAATAAATAAATCATGTTACTTAGCCGTAGGTGGAAACAGCGCATAAATTCAGCGATCCTTACTGTCTGCCGTAATGTGCTAAATATTTACAAACTTGCTATATTCTCTGACTTCATTGATTAGATTAGCAAAATAAATTAGGAACATCAATGCCATTCCTTGTTTATATACCAACATAAATGTGGTCTTATACTAAATTTCGCTTAGCAACACATTTACAGTCTTATTCAAGGATCTAAGGTTTCAAGATGATGAGTAAATAGTCTATACGTAAACTGCGACTGGCAGTTGCGAAAACCTAAGAATAGATATTTCTCTTCCCACACGTCTTGATCCCGTGTAAAAGTCGAGTTTCGCCATTTTATCAATGTGCAATTATTTATATATTTCCTGCCTAATTTATCGTGGCAAGGGAGGTAAAACAAGTTGGTAAATTTATGAGATTACTTTCTTTAGTCGTTTTAATAATCTATACAAATAAAAAAATTATCTGCATTTAGACAAAATTAATTCCCGAGTAAAATTAGCCATTTAATTGATCAGTTCCTTCTACGTTTCTTAGATTGTAGTTGCATTTGTCCTAGCCTTTCATGTGAGACACTCAGATATCTTTATCTATTAAGTGATCAACTTTGGTCTTGAAATAGGCTTTGTCGTCGCCGTCTTTGTTGTTCTGTTGCTAATCTTTTTCACCCGAGAGATATTTCCATTTCACTATTATATTAAACACATCAATTTTTTAACAAGAAAATGTATTGAACAAAAAGCGATTCATATAATCAATCAATGAATAATAGATACCATTGACTTAAAAAAGCTGAGGTTGTTCTTTTATATATGGACTTATATATATATATATATATATATATATTCAAAAGTTGAGGATGCCCTTTATTCAAAAGCTGAGGTTGCCCTTTTATATATGGATTTAAATTCTGTTTGCCTTTTCCTAGAAGTTAAGACGAATCCGTCCGCCCTGTTATTTAACTCGTAGCTGGCGGAAAAGGAATTCATGCCTTTTCCGAGATCGTTAGTGCCAAGTGAATGGCACATACTTAGTCAGAATTTGTACTCAGAATTCCTATTCTGCGTCGATAACCGTCACGCTACTCGCAAATCCTAAATATCCCTCTAATTGAAAGTAATACTTGTCTGAATCAATCATATGCATATCCTGAAAAGGTTCATAATAGAATGTGTCCTCCAAATACCTCAATGCATACAGTATTTCCATCCCATACAGACTAACCTTTGACTGTGGTGGGTCATTTTGATTGCCTTTCGTGTTGTTGTAAAATATCTACTTTTCGTTGCTTGCCATAATTTGCTTTAAAAAGTTTTTAAGCGCCTAACTTAGGTGGAAGTTACACATCAAAGCGACTAACATAATATCGTTATTGCAATGATTTACAAGATTTGTGCATGTTGGCTATCTCACGCGTTGTATAATGTTCATTGTTCTCTAATAATAGCATCTGCCCTATTTTGGCAAGAAATATCCAGCACAAGACTTCGCAAACCACTTTTGACACATTCGATTGATTACAGTACCTTCTCTATAAACTGCATCAATCTTTTTTTGGTCTTTGAGCCGCATTTTTGTTTTTTGTTTTTTGGAGTTTACGTTTCTTAAAATAAAATACATACTATGCTGAAGATTTAGCCTATTTACTTCTTCAATGTTAGAATTAACAAACAAAAATGTCTGACAATTTTAAAAAGCACGCTGATATAACAGCTGTCACAATACAATGGAAATTGATAGTTTTGAATGAAGTTTGTCTAAGCTAAATGCTCCTATTGCTATCTAAACAATGTGCCATTCAAATGGCAAACCGTGCGTTTCAATATAACAGAATTTAAAGGGAAGCAGCTATTGCCTTTTCCAAGGGCATCAATGCAAATTGAACATAAATAGCCTTGATTAGAACTCGAAACGATTGATTCTCTATTTGGAACCGTTACACTCCATCTGATGATTATATAAACTGACTGAAAACATTGTTATCTTGCAAACATTTTATTAATAAATCTATTTATAAGTAAGGATGTACAAATGAAAAGATTTGAAATTGAAGACTTTTTCTATTTCACTGAAACAGGCGTTGAACATTTCTGTCTTCCCTTGTTTCTTTCATTTTCTCACTGAAACCAAGTAGCGTCTCTGATACATGATACGCAGTCAAAACGGTTGAGTCTATTCTTTATGAGATATTGGCAGGACGTAATAGTCGTGCGAACTAAGGAACTTACGAACTGACGAAAGGATTGGCAAGCAGAGATATAATAGAGATAATAGTGTGGCATAATATCATTACGAAATGTTGATGAAATATATCGCTCTCCACTTGCAAAATCATCCCACATTCTACAGCCTTAAATAATTCTGTTCTTCTCGGTCTTGTTATCTTATATAAAATCGTGAAGATAACAGGGATTAGTTATGAAACTTTAAATATACACATGCATGTATACATATGTATGCAAATGATATTCTTAGTAAAACTTACATGGAAGTCATGTTTTTTTTCTGTGCTTAAATTTTGAATGTAAATCATTATCATCAATGTACGAATTCTTCAGGTTAGTATCCAATGCGTCCTTCGTCCTTGCCTCATACTGCCTTAAACTATGATATGAAATATTGTCATTTTCTTCTTCTTTGAACTAACCGGATGAGTCTTTTTATCTTTGTTTTTTTTTTTTTTGTGTGTGTGTGTGTGTGTGTGTGTGTGTGTGTGTGTGTGTGTGTGTGTGTGTGTGTGCACAATCTTTCGGTTAATGTGTTTTCCAGCCTTCTTCAGGTTTTTACTAAATCTGATAATCTTTGAGTTCCGCTGAATATATTTTTCTATTTAATTTCTGCCACAAACTCAATTTGAAAGCTATGTGAACAAAACTGAAAAGATCGTGAAATAATCCTTTTTTTTTTTTGTCGTCATGGGGGATTGACCTTGAAGATAAAAATTAAAATAATAATCGAATAATGTTATAGAGTAATACTAATGAAAACGGAGAATACGAATTAATTACCTCCACAAAACATGTTCAAAATAAGAAAATGCAATCCCACCTACATGTTAATACCTGAGTGAATATTAACATACAAAGAAGATACCTACGATCCGCAGGATGTTGACTACCAGTACCAAGAGTCTAAGGAACGGAATTCCTTTTTCCAAGTTTAAAAATGCCGCTGAAACCCGTCTTCTATTCTTCAAAATTAAAACCTCATCTCCTGGATGCTAACTGTAGGCTTTTGTTTGGCTATACCAGTTACCTAAATAAGTAAGCCCGGAAAATTTTATTAGGATTAATTAACCCGACAGTCGCAGTCAAAAAGATTTTCGATTCAAACAAACCTAAAATTCTCCCACACATATATATATATATATATATATATATATATATATATATATATATATATTTAAAAATAATATCATTTATAATATATTTATAAAAATATATAATATATAAATATGTATATATAAATATATAATATATTTATAAAAATAAAAGATTAAACTGGAGTAGAATATTCTATTATTCGTATTGAAAAATCCCTTTCTACGTCTGCTGCTGGAAAACGTTTGCTCACTGTGTCGTGCTAGAGAAATTGTTCTCGCTTGAATCCATTTTACATATTTATGAGTCTACCATACGTTGAATATTACGGTCATATATGGTGCTTCTGTTTTTTATCTAGAGATTCTTGATAAAATCCAAAGAAGAATCAGCAATATTATTGGTCCTAACCTGGCGTCTCGGCTTCAATTACTCTCAGTCACAGTCGTAATGTAGCTTCCCTGTGCCTTTTCTAGAAATACTTGCATGTTAATTGTTCGGATGAACTCTTTGACATGGTACCTAGACTTTATGAATTTAAGTAATAGATTGACGATAAGGTCTCATAAATTGACAGTAGAGTTGGCTTGATGTAAGCGTAAGTTCTATGCTAACAGTTTCTTTTATCGCACTTCTCACTTGTGGAAATCTCTTCCAGTCTCATGCTTTCCATCCAACTTTGAACTTCAACAATTTAAATGCAATGCCAATAGTTATCTACTGTTTTCTTGATTACTCTTCTATTGTTCTTCTTCCTTAATAATGTTTTTCTTTTTATCTTATTCTTTTATACTCAGTGTCTTAGTGGCTTTACTGACTTGCATCGGAGGATATGATTTAAAAAATCATTTTAAAAATGATACGTATTAAAATACATTTGGACAAGCAACAAACATTTTACAAATCAAATTATCCCGTAATCGATATACTATTTTGGATCTTTCATCGCATTTCTTAGGGCAATAGAGTAACTTGGCAACGCTCTTTTTCGTTTTTTTGTTTTTTGCTTGTTTTTTTTTTATTGATTGAATCGTTTTCTACGGTTTATCAACCCTTTGCAGGTTATTTAAAACCAGAAACAATTTTTACGCTGTAAGAATTTTTTTTGAGATAATAAAGATTTACTGATATAAGTCCTAATAATTACCCCTTGGTTAGGAGAGAAGTGGGTGGATTCATAGCTTTCCCAAGGGTATTTACCCGTTATTGAATATAACGAACCCAACTGGAGCTGGAACTCGGCTCTCCGGTTAACAATTCCAAGCCGTTATCCATTACACCACTCGCACATCCAAACTTAGCATCATGTATTCACAAGCAGTCACCATTCAACCATTATACCATTACCCCAGCTGCACATCCAAACTTACAGCCCCTGGTATTGCCAAGCGGTCACCCATCTAGTTACTGACCAGGCTCGATGTTGCTTAAATTTGGTGATTGTACAGGAATCGGTGTTGCAATGTCATGTTCTGCTGAATAACATTGGGAACTAATTTCTGAGTTGACCTGATTTCGGAAGAAGTGGATTTGTATCTTTCCAAACGGCGTTTTTAAGTAAATGTTTACCCAGTACAAGGCCCAAGAATCACTCAAGGTAGCGCGTTACTGAATGTGATTAATGTACGGGCGTAAAAGAAGTAAGTGCAGGTTATGAGAATATGTAAGACAGATAAATTTTGATACGAGACTTGAAGAGATTAATGGAAAATAGCGATGCTAGATTCAGAATTCTTTTTACCGATTCCATATCCCAAATCTTTGACCGTTAAACCAATTCTGCACCTTCTTGTATATTTACGCAACTTATATTAAAATAAAATTTGTTGGAGAGATGACTGAGGAGCTTGTTTTTATTTTCTGTTTTTTTTTTTTGTTGTTGTTTTTTGTTTTGTTTTTTGCTGTTGTTATCGTATTGTTTTTCTAGTGAAACTAATCTGACGCGTCTTTGAAAGAAACACGCGCGTTAGGGAATTGTATGTATAAATTAGGATTGAATGACTTCAGTGTCACATAAACATTGAATTATGCGCCGTCGTCAAAAACTAAAACGTATATCAGGAATTGCTGCGTAAAAATGCTTCTTTCAAGTGAATTATTTCGTCTTCATTGATAAAATGCTCTCACTGTGTCTCACAATGAAATTGTGGTTAAGCCAGGCTTAACTGTCTTCATGTGGAGTATATACTATCTTGCAGATTATTAATTTAATTGCTTGCGCTACACTTTGGGTTTAATACCAAACTTCCTTAAGTGCCATGCGTAATATACGCTTGGGCGACCATGCCTCTTTTCGATTCACGGCTAACTTGCCCGCGGAATCCCTGCAATAAACTACTCTTAATCTAGTGTTAGACTGGTTACTAACCAAGGCTATAGGACCCAGTCTGTCTTGGTATGTAAACCATAACTGCAGGGAGAAGAGATGGATTCATGCCTTTCCCAAGGGTACTTGCGCGTAAGTGAATGTAACGAAATTGACTAGAATTCGAACTCGGCTCTCCAGTTTTCCATTCCGAGCCGTTATCTATCCCACCCCACGCACATCCAACCTTGCAGCTCCTGGTATTCACAAGCAGTCACTCATCTAGGTACTCACCAGGACCCACGTTGCTTAACTTAGACGAGAACCAGTGTTTCAAGGCGATATGGCTGTAATACCAAACTAAAATACCAAACTGAATTTAGCAGAAACCTTAAGTATCTCGCTGTAGAGTAGTGGTTACCAAGATATTCTCGCAGTCTATTATTACTACACTACAGTAGTTTACTTGGTGCCGAACAATAATACTAACCTACAATGGTTAACTTATACCAGACTAAGCTCTGCACATTTAACTCCCATAAAATCTTATAACGAATCTAATTTCTCTGAAGAAAGAAAAATTGTGGAATTTTATATATCTAAAGTCAGTGGTTCTCACCCTTTTTCGTCCAACGCACTCTTTTCACCAGAAATTAGAATGTCATTCCTCGCCTTTCCAAGATTGTCCTCCGATTCAAAAGGTTCAAATGATATGCAATGAATTTAATGAAAAAAATCTTATTTTTTCTATATTAGTCAGTTGTGTTCCATGCGTGATACACGCGTAAGCGATCATGTATCTTTCGATACATCACTGATGAGGCAGATATTTTTCCCGTCGTAGGTTGCCATTTCTTTCTGCGATAGACCAGTTGCCATCCAAGGCTATAGAACCCAGTTTGTCCTGCTATTTACCCATAGTTGGGGAGAGAAAAAGAGGATCCATACCGTTCCCAAGGGTATTAGCACGTAAGTGAATATAATGGATTCGATTGGAATTCGAACTCGGCTCTCCGATTCTTTAATCTGAGCCGCTTATCCATTACTCCACCGGGCCTCCTCATATTAGTGCATATAAATTTACATGGATTATTTTTATAAAAGTGTTTTACCAATTTAATAGCAATAGAAAATGTTGATGGATTTTTAAACTTGACTACATGTACAATAATTAGTTTTAATTCCTAACTAATTATTAAATGAATAAACTGAAGCATACTTCAATAAACAAAAATGTTCATGCTGTAACCTAGGAAGGTTTACTGAATGAGAAATAACCAAAACGGAGTTTGGAAATGAAATAGTAATCTTTATAACATCAACAAAATACAATACTCGCCAGCGTCGTGATTTAGGTAAACCACTGCTCTCCAAACACAGAGCGACGTCAGCCGTACAACATGGAAGATACAAAAGTATCCAAATCACGTGCTGAAAACCATTTTACCAACTTCTTTATATTTAATTAGTTGATGCACAATATGGTTATGTTAGTCAATATGATGTGTGACTTCCACATAATTTTAGCTTAAAAACCTATTGGGCTGTATTTCTGCGTACAATTCGTTACTTAAATCCAACAAAAGCGTTCTGTTTTTTAATCAAACTGGCCCAAGCTATAAAAAGTTGATATTTTACATCAGCGTAAAGTGCAAGCGATCACGCGGCAAGTAAAATGAACCGCCAGTAATTATACCAAATGGCGGACTTCATCCAAATAAGGCGAGGCTGGGTATATGATGATGAGACTGAAATGTGATGAGACTGAAATGAATATGATGAATATGATGAGACTGAAATTAATATGATGAATATGATGAGACTGAAATATGAGACTGAAATGAATATGATGAATATGATGAGACTGAAATATGAGACTGAAATGAATATGATGAATATGATGAGACTGAAATATGATGAGACTGAAATGAATATGATGAATATGATGAGAATGAAATAAGGTCATCATCTGTGAGTCTCTTCCGGAAAACGAAATAATTAATTCAATTAAGTAATACAACCCAGTTAGACTAAATGAAAGTAGCAGTGAACGAAAAATGTATGTTTAGAATTAGTTAAAAGAAAAGGTGCAATATTCCATAAGCTAGACTGACCGCTTTGATTTCGTTTGTGATCAGACAGGAATGGTTTCTGTTTGACTGAGAAGATTTCCATCTTCCGCTGTATTTTCCCCAGACAGTACACTTTCGAATTACGATTTCTCCCAAAAGAAAAAAAATTCCTTGAACGACTGCAAGCAAAACCCAAAGCATATCTTTGCTGATAAAGATAAGTTTCATGGAAGAAGTTACCTGAAGAATGGCAGAAGATTGTGGAACAAAGCGGTTAAAATGTTGTTCAATAAAGTTAATGTCGAAAATTTGAATATATATATATATATATATATATATATATATATATATATATATATATATATATGCACACACGCAGGAGTAATGGATAGCGGCTTGCATAGAGAAATCAGAGAGGCAAGTTCGAATTCCAGTTGAATCCATTACATTCACTTACGTGCTAATACCCTTGGGAAAGATATGAATCCTATATTTCTCCCTCCACTATGGGTAAATAGCAGAACAGACTGGGTTCTATAGCCTTGAATGGCAACTGGTCTAGAAGAAGGAAAACTCTGAATTCAGAACCTGCGGAGAGTCGTTTGGGGTCCTTGTGATTCAAAAGGGTGTGGGTCACTCACATCAAACAGAAAAAATTAACCTTCTATTCACGGATATAAAAACATACTTGACAAAGAATAGAACGTACAGAAATAACAGAAAGCATGGTAAATTTAGGTTAATTTCATACAATTTATTTATATTTCTTGTTTGTATTGGTGTGTGTGTTTTTTTAGGTTACATTTGCTTCATTGTACATGTAATGAGAGGAAGAAGTCACTTCCTCTTATTACACGCCATATCACGGAGAGAAGTCGGAAACATGTTGCCCGTACTAAGATTCGTGGTCAAGAGATTGAATTTTAACATATTTGGGCAGAATGTCCGTGTTTCCGGCAGGAACAGTTTTTGTTGCATGCAGGAAGTATTTTTATTATTTTTATATTTTTTTAATTTATTTTAAAAAGAGTTTAAATATTATTGTTTTGTTTTGTTTTATTTTATTTTAGTTATAATATTCATTATTATTATTATTTTATATCTTATTTTTATTTATTTATAATAATGTCCCTACAGTAGTCTCATTTCAGAGTTACATCTTTAAAAGCCATCAAACCCAAGGTAAAAGTTGTAAATTACAACTGTATATAGAATGGAGTCTCATATTTACACAAGAATAGATGCTAAGCCAAACCAAGTTTGATGCAAGGACAAAATAATGTAGTTAGTGATGATAACCAAATTCAAATGAATACTGAATATTGACGTAACGTCACAAGCCTAGCTAGTCCACTGCTATTACCATGGAAAATGTTCTGACGAGCTACATACCTTGGTTCCACCAGTTCAGACCTTTACAGCTAAGACTTGTCATGCCATAAATACGGTGGAGGAGGAGCATTCGCATTCCCTTCGTATTCCATTGCTATAAAGGATTTCCTTTTGGACAGATTCTTTTCTACAGCCGCTACATTGTGGGACAGACTCCCGAGAGGATGGTTCCCCGACCACTACAATCTTAACCTCTTCAAATCCAGTGTCATCCATTATATATTCTACATATCATCATCTATATATAAAATTCCGGGACTTTCGTTAGTCCGTTCGTCCGTCCATCCGATCCGTCACACCCTCTAAAATAGCAACACATTGACCGATTGAAACCAACTTTTCGGTAGAAGTACAAACAGGTTAGGGGGTAAAAAGTAAAGTTGGTTTTATTAAGGTGAGTAGCTTGCGACAATAAATTTTCAATTTAAAAAGAAGAAATTAATTAAAATTAAAAAAAAAACGATTGGCTTGCGAAATTGAACGAAACGTAGAGTTTGTAAATCACGACAAAAAATATTATTTATAACTTCAAAAATACGAAATATTGTGAGGATTTCAACACGCTGACTCGTGTTGCAAAAAGTCTAGTAATCTCCAATTGTTACGTTCATAAAACTGATCCAGTCAGTAATTCTCTACCTTGAGTGGCTCGTGAGTCTTGTATTGAGTGACCCACAACTCAAAGATGGCTTGCAAGATTAAACAATACATCAAAAAATAGTTTCTAATCCAAATATACACCTGAAAACTCATTCCTATCAAACAGGCGAATACAAAATGTGCTTTTTTTAAGTAAATTGCCAATACAACCTTGTTAATTAAACTGTGATATTTTAATCAACTTATTCACTTTAAATTTCTGGCAAGTAATTTTTTCCTCAGATACTTTCACACTCAGTGCATTTTACTAGCTTTATCGCCAGTGTTCGAGGTGAATTTTTTTTTAAACAGTCTCGCTTATATGTTTAGGATCTCAGTAATTGGCTAAATCTTTGAAACGATGGGAAGGACTCGAAAAGTATAAGTCTGTATCCACTGATTGATGGAGATCGTCACATGGCAACTGATAATGGTGATTTGCTAAGTGTAGCACAAGGCCGAAAATATTGAGCACTCACTGAGGATCGAACTCACTACTCAGACGTAAATTGATTTCGCGTGACAAGTTTTCTAAACATTACACCACATCGAAGTAACCAGTTTGAATCGGATAATGAGCATGTATAATTTTGGGCATTTTAACTGGGGAGGAAAGTCTGCGAGACATTGATTATCATCTCAGGTTTTCCGGCGTCTTGAACTTTCGTGAACCTTCTTTAGAAATCCGGAAATAAATATAGAAACGAAATTTATAAAATATTTTTGATAATATTCATAGTGCATCATACTTACGTCTTATAAAAGCTTACAAATTCACTATTATCAAGCTTTTTTCAAGCCTGTTAAATATTAAAGCAAAAGATCGCTTACTGCCTGTCACTTGAGAGAACGTAAATGTCTTTGTAAGTAAATTAACGCCAAAACCTCAAGAATTAGGCCAAAAAATAATTGATATAATTGCCGAACTGAAAATAAATTTTATTTTAATTCTCATTGTGAGTTTAGATAAATAATTGTAACTTCAGTTGATGTTCAGTGTTGGTTTAGGAAGCTCTCTTTTCTCTTTCTCTTTCCCACTATTCATTTAGATAGATAGATAGATAGATAGATAGATAGATAGATAGATAGATAGATAGATAGATAGATTTACATAATCTGAAGGTATCTCAGTAGAAGAAAAATATTTTAGGAATTCCGTAATCGTAAAAATGCCTGGAATCACTGGTGTAGAAAGTTAATCACGTCTTCCTTTCTTCGTGTCGTTCAGCTCCCGGTGACAAGACGAAACGATTAGCAACTGGATTACTTGTAAGCAGGGATATTTTGGGGTTCGTATTTTCTAATATCACTCGAATGAAATGACACTAGTGGTTGGTAGCCATAAATAGAATACGGTTTTCCCATTTGAACTATTTTTCAATTTTCCATAAAACGATAAAAGATACTGACGCAAAGAATCCTATTTTTTTAACAAATGTAAAGCGACACCTATCAGCGAGATGAAATTTAGATTTTTATTATTGCATTATTCCAAAATTTTATTACCTCAGCAGATAGCTACTAATGTCAACAACTGAGCAAAAATAATTATTAATTAAAAAAATTAGTAATTAATGTATATTATCCATAAATACATTATCCATAAATACATATACAAGAATGTCGCTTTTGATAAAAGTTTAAAAAAATAACCATTAATACGTAAAAATTGCGAATATTGTCGAAGAATTCATTTTTCTACAATATAGCTATTTGGGCTGTTATAATGCTTATTACCTAAACTATAAAAATATTGAATAATTTTTTCTAAACATTAAAGTATATTTAATCACGTCTTCCTAATAGCTGTCACGATCTGTAAAAAAGGATATATACATTTTATGCATTTGCAAAAGCGTTTGGTAAAATACATTACACAGAAATGTCTGGACTGATTGATTTATTGGAAAAGATATTACAGTTATCCAAAACTTATACTTAGAGAAAACGGCCTGCATACGGATAAAAAAATGTATTCAGTAAATACATGAAAATAGAATAGGGCATAAGACTTCTCGCATGTTCTTTTAATCTTGACAGTGAAGTGATCCCGAGAGAATTAGAAATCCTACCAGAATTCATTATTGTCGGCCACAATCTTAACTAAATAAGATTTTCAGGTGAAAAAGTATTGATAGCAAACACAGAAAAGAAACTCCTACAGAAGGTAGTATAGAAAGGCGAGAGGAAAGGACTAAGCATCAATTGTAAGAAGACAGAATGTAGGGTTGTAAGCAAGAGGAAGAGGTCAAGTAAAGGAAAGCGAGAAGAAAGGACTAAACATCAATTGTAAAAAGAAATGTAGAGTTGTAAGCAAAAGGAACGATGCTAATTATGAATTGGCGTCAAGCAGGTACAAAACTTTTGATATCTTGGAAGTGTTTGAACAGAAGACGGAAAATGCGATACCGAAATACGAAGGTACATTTGTAATAGCAAAAAATGTCTTCCAGAAACTAAGCAAAGTATTAATAAACAGTAAAATTTCATTAGAAACAAAGAGTACTGGACTGTTGTATAATATCGGCCCTCCTATATGGCAGTTAATACTGGGCAATCTCCTCACAGATGAAATAGAGATTTAAGGCAACGGAAATGTGGTTCTACAGAAGGATACTGAGAATACGAGCAACGAGCACGTTATAGTGAAAATGGAAACAAAAATGGCACTTATACTTAAGGCAGTTGAAATTTCATGGGCCCATAATGAGAAAAGATGGCTTAGGAAATTTGACACTTGATAAACATAGATGAAAGTTTCTTAATTTGTTAATTAATTAATTATTTTAATTTAGACAAAGCCAGTAAAAAATAAGATAGCCAACCCCGAAAAGTATTTAATAATTAAATAAACAATTTAAGTAAATATTAAACAAACTTACTAACTACGAATGCATATATGAACTGTTATATAGGAATAAAGTGTCGCTGAAGTTTGAACATAGATCGCCAGAGAGCAAACACAGGCGATCCCATTCTGAATTAAGTAGATCACGTGACCATAGAGAAAATATATATATGGGAATTAGCGTGGCGTCTAATCGACCACTCTTTCTATTCTATCCTCTATTACTATACGGATCACTATTTCTCTATACTATTTCTCTATATGGATCACTATTCGGTGGTTACTATTCGAGCGAGTATTATCGAGCAAGTACTATTAGTGCGAGTGATATTCGAAGGCGTCTGACACCAGTATTGTTCAACGGCGTGACTATAGTTGAATCTGCGATTACAAAGTCTCTACTACAAAGAGCATTACGAAAATGACAATGAGTATTTGTTGACATTACAAAGGTGACAACAAGTGTTCGTTGATTATTTACATTATACGGACTATTGTCCTCATCTTTGTCGCCATATTTATTACAACGTTTCGGCCGTTGTACGCTCCAGCCTTCGTCAGGTAATTGGAATGTCGAACTGAACGCTTTATTTCGCTCACTGGCGTAATCCAGTGGCAGGACTCAAAGAGTGTGAGTTCAATACCCAGTTAAGGCAGTGGAGAACTTTCGGAGGGGAATTAACAGGGGATAACTGATAACAGTCTATCCCAGTGAGCGAAATAAAGGGTTCAGTTCGACATTCCAACTACCCGAAGAAGGCCGGAGCGTACAACGGCCTAAACGTTGTATCGAAGGTCATATTGTGTTCACATGGTCCAGTAGAACCTGAACATCTTCCTGGTGTGGCCAGAGTATGAACGTGTCATCTACGTACCTTAACCATATATTTGGCTTTAGGGATATAGATTCTAATGCCATTTCCTCAAAGTATTCCATGTATATATTCACCATTGCTGGTGATAATGGCGAGCCCATTGCTAAGCCCTCATCCTGTCGATATATGTGTGATCCCACACGTTGTAATAATATGGCGACAAAAATGAGGACAATAGTCCGAATAATGTAAATAATGTACATAATACCTCATCTCAGAAATATAGACAGATACTGAAGTGTTCGTCGACATCACAAAATAAACACAAGTAAATGTAATCATTATAATAATGGTCAACAACAAATAATTAAGTAATCAATAATAAATAATGAATAAAATGTTAACAAACAACACTTTAATATAACGACGAATAATCGTATGAGGATTAACAATTTTTCTGTACTATCCTCTAGAATAATTTGACATATAACTGCCTATTCAATAAATGATAGAATAATGCAATAGACTTTGCTACCTGTTGTAATCTAGGGAAGGTTACTGAATAGAATAATCACACGAAGGTTGGTAATGAACGATAATACTCAGGACAAGAACAACACATATAAGATTAGCCAGCGGTGCGTAGAAGTAGTAGTCAACTGCTAGAAGTGTGTCAAGTGAATTCCACAATGAATCTCCAACTGTAGAATATCTACCAACCGTCTCACGTTGTCAGCTGTCACTCAAGGCAGAATTTAATGTGTGGTATCCGAGCCCGTAGGTTCGGCCAAAAACTCCCCGTATAAAACGGGATCGGGTAGCTGTTTCCCGAGACGAGATTCTGCCCTTCGACAGAGCCTCGTCTGGGGATCCTCTCTCCCCGGAGGCAGAGAGTTTGACCAACACAGCTGGAGACAGATCTCCAACTGCAGACCAAATATAGTATTTACTACTGTATTTATGTGAATGGGGATATACCCATTATCGTCCATAAGCAAGCGACATCACTACCTCTAATGCAACATTGACCAGCGTATAGACACAGCCGAGCCAAAACACAATACACATGGCCTGAAGATTGCCATAAAGCATGAAACAGAATGTTGACCTCAGTGTCCACTTTTATATTTACACTCTATCCCTGATATTTACCGATAAATATAGCATGCCTTAAAACTTTTTCATTCATATATATATATATATATATATATATATATATATATATAAGGTATGATCAAAAAGTATCGGGAATCTTGCTATGGTAACGAAACTAAAATATGTAGAGTGAAGCCACTTAACACAGACTGACCTTGAATTCGATCGCTCATACACACTAAGCTATAAAGTTCTCGATTACTACATGGCTTATAACAGTGTTTGAAAGGAAAGAGTGTAGAGTGTGGTCGTCTCACAACGCCACAGAGGTTCTACATTGTTACCATGGCTTGTGCAGCAGTTTTTGGACAATAACGACATTCCCCAGATCTTACAGCCACCGTATTCCCCAGATATTGCCTCTTGAGACTTTTTTTCCTTCTTCAAAAATCAAATCCCACTTGAAAGGAACAACATTTCAAGATGTCGATGAAATCCAAGAAAATGCGACAAAGTAGCTGCTCGCTATTCCCCAAAAGGTTTTTCCAGGA
This sequence comes from Acanthosepion pharaonis, assembly GCA_903632075.3. Taxonomy (NCBI): domain Eukaryota; kingdom Metazoa; phylum Mollusca; class Cephalopoda; order Sepiida; family Sepiidae; genus Acanthosepion; species Acanthosepion pharaonis. The sequence goes on from CAHIKZ030000760.1 coordinate 1,287,714, forward strand.
AGACTTCCATCTGAGATGATGCTGAATAAAGTGTGTCTGGCAAAGGTATGAAAAACAAGATAGATAGATAGATAGATAGATAGATAGATAGATAGATAGATAGATAGATATGAACAGACTGGGATAGATAGATAGATAGATAGATAGATAGATAGATAGATAGATAGATAGTGAATGAGTGAGTGAGTGTAGTTAGACAGTTAAGTAGATTATTTCTCTCATTTCTCCTCTGAAAATTCTTCAAATAACCTCAACTACTTTTTTCGTATTTCCTATTCTGGAAATTTATGAAGGCCCCAATGTGGAGAGACAATCTAGACTCTCGGATTTTAAGGCTTGAAACATTCAACAGACATACCTTCAGTCATGCTGCTTTCCTTAGTCAATCTCACATATTCGACTTGCATTTTTTTTTCTTAATGCTTTCATTTTTTTGGCTATTAATGGATGACTCTGCAGCCATACTTCTTTAATTATCTACCTTTGGAAGATAAATAATTTCATGTGGAGTTAGCGTCCATATTGCAAAATTTTGACACGTTGCGTCAGCGGAGTATGGATGCTTTACTTGTTCGTTTCTTTACGCATGTTAAAATTATCTTCTGCTACAAGAAAATAAGAAGAATAATGACTGCACGTGTTTATAATTATTCGAAGTCTTTTATTTTTGTCTTTTTAAAGGAAAAAGAATTACGTTCAATTTTTGTAGCTGTTTCTATTTATCCCTCCTTCAAGCAAAACCATAAAATATGTGCGTACTTTTATAATTTATATTATATAATTCATAATATAATTTTATAATGGGGAGAAATATTTTTTTAAAAAAGCTAGGCTTATACAAAATAATTAGGCAATTAGACAGCTGTAGTTTTCTTTTTCCTTTTTTTTTTTCCTTTTTTTCAACCATTGAACCAAACTTTTTTATATAATTCTTTGGTGTGTGTGGGGGGGCATGACCTTCTTACTTCCGCGGTATCTCTCACTTTTCCCGCGCTTTCTCCTCATCTGACCCATCGCAACCCAGTTCTCTATATGCATATCTCTAAATAAGTGTTCCTTACTTTTTCCTAAGGAAATATATCCTAATAATCTCTCTCTCTCTCTCTCTCTCTCTCTCTCTCTCTCTCTCTCTCTCTCTCTGAATATATATATGTATATATAAAGACAAAAAAAATTTTTTTTCTTTTGTTAACGCGTTTCGTCCTCTTACGGACTTTATCAAAGTAAATAGAAATTTATATTAATAAAGTTCATCAGAGGACGAAACGCATTGGTAAAGAAAAATTTTTTTCGTTTTTATTCATATTGTCTTTTTACAGATATATATATATATATATATATATATATATATATATATATATATGTGTGTGTGTGTGTGTGTGTGTGTGTGTGTGTGTGTGTGAGCAAATAAATCCAGAATTTTTTACGTCGTAACTGTGCCGTGACGTCACAGCGTACCGAGGTTTCGAGAACAGTACTGCACCTCACTAGTTGTCTGGCTATTGACGCTTGAGGGGCTTAGTAATCGACATGTCTTCAGTCGAGCTGCTGTTGAGGAAAGCCTTCGCACCAGCCACAAAGCCAAGGAAAACATTGAATACTTTAAATATCCTAAGACCATGGTCTACGAGCCTGTAAATGCATAAGGGCCCTCAGACGACAAGGGGAATTTCAGGTCATAATGCAAGACTCGTAATAAACGCTCTGGCACCATCAGGACACCCAAGTTCCTGACGAAGGTTGTCAAGGAAAACCCAAGCAAAAACATGGGGAAAATCGCCAAGGAAATGGGCGCCAGCAGGCGAACAATCAGGCGTTTCCGGAATTTTCCGACACTCCTGTGTCCTTCATCAACGGAGCGAGAAACTCTCTTCATTTATGTTTACAATCTCACTCCCCCTACTACTAATAATAACGCTTTTACACCGATCAACGTATTAAATTTAAGTTGATTTTCAAAAAAGTTTCGCACAGTCCGGAATCAGACAGAGATCGGGTTTTGGTTAATATGATCTCCACTAGAAAATACACCATCCACAAAAATATCTGTCAGTGATTAATTCCCACTTCTCTGTTTATTTCTCACTCCGTTGACGTTAAAGGATGAGTGAAATGTGCTATAGCTGTTTAAATTTCTTTTATTTTCATTTTCCAGTACTTTCGATCTTCTTCGAAGATCATCTTCAGGGGTGCAAGTCGTACAAAACTATATGTTGTTCATTAGTACAAATATTTATCTATCTATCTCATATATATATATATATATATATATATATATATATATATATATATATATATACGTGTACACATGTGGAAGAGATTTATTAGCTGATTGCAGAACGGTCAAAACACTTTTAAAAATAACCAAACGGCTGAAGCAAGCGTGTCCAAAGAATTTCATTAACAAATAGCATACTCTACCCCACTTCCAATCCCAGGTTAATTTATATAATATTTTCATCATTTAATGTTGTGGTGTCCTCACTCTAAAGAGTCTATGTTGGATTCGTCCGCCTACTAAACGATTAGTAGCAGAGAAGGCGTTAGGGGAACTGTCGCATCGATTGTCCATCTGTCGAACTCTCTGCCTCGAGGCTGTGACTTCTCGCAGCTGCTGTCTAACTCACTAGGTTTGGGAAGAGACGAACCCTGACGAGGCTTTGCCGAAGTTTCGTCCGGGGAGGTAGACAGTTCCTGAACCCGTTTATGCGGGTTCTAAGGGAATATTTTTGGCCGAGCCTACGGGATCGGAGAACCCACGGTAAACTCGGGTTTGTACCACATACATCCCTCGTTGGGTGTTGCTGTTAAATATTAACAGTCGAATAGATTGGTCTACCGGGCTGTGACTGTTCGCAACTGCTGTCGAACTCAAAGGCAGAGAGTTCGACAGCAGGAGGAACCCGGACGAGGCTTTGCCGAAGGGCAAAGTTTCGTCCATGGAGATAGACAGTCCCTGAACCCGTTTATGCGTCTATGCTCAGAGAACCTACGGTAAACTCGGCCTTGTGCCGCATATATCCCTCGTGCGGGGTGGAGGCTGTTAAATATTAACAGTCGAATAGATCTGTTCCAGCCGTGCTGATCAAACTCTCTTCCTCCAGAGAGAATCTCCAGATGAGGCTATGTCGAAGGGCAGAGTTTCGTCTCGGAAAACAGCTACCCGACCCTGTTTTATACGCGATCTATGGAGAAATTTTGGGCGAGATTACGGGCTCGGATTGCCCCTACATTAAACCCGGCTTTGTGCCACATCCTACCTCGTTGGGAAGCTGGTAAATATCAACAGTCGAATAGATTGAACGCTTGATCATCCGACATATACTCACTAGTCGTGTAATACTTTTCTGTTGTATTTACTGCTTAATATATGATATATCTGTAACACTTGTTTTGTTATTTCTTTAACTATTTACTTGGTCGCAATATTTAATTATTTGGATTTTCTTTCAAGGGTCCACTTTCTAGCCATTTGTCTTCTTCTCCCTAAGTCTTTCTTTCGACTTTCCTAAATTCTGATCAAAAAGGACATTCATCTCTGCGTGTGTGATGAACAACATTCTTTCACTGACTACACCATCCTTCCGTCAAATATATTTACGCCCTGAAGACTTTGCACGAAATTGCAACTGCTGTCTTAATTATTTGCCATATCGTCCGACGGGTCTTAGTGCTACAACGACGCCACCACCGTCAACACCGATACCTTCAACTATCTATAACATCAATTACTCATTCTTTTTCTTCTTCTTCAATGGGCTATGTCAGTTCAGGGCGTGGGTGATCATGGTTCTCCACAACTTCCTATCTTTTGTAACTTTCACCAACATTTGCCTTTTCACTATTTCTCCCAGTCCCTGTTCTCTAATCTATTTACAAAAGCTCATTAAATATGTTACTCGCTCTTTCTCTCTGCTCCTCTTAACTTCACTGTGTCCTTTGAGTGTCAAATTCTCCAAGTACATTTTCCTCATAATGTGTCCTAGAAATTTCAGCTGTTTCTGTTTCTTTTAAGTATAAGCAACTTTTTTATTTCCGTTATCATTAAACGTCCTCGTTACCCACATGTTTAGTCCATAGTATACACAGCATCCTTCTGTAGAACCACATTTCTGTTGCCTCATGTCTTCGCTTCATCTGTAAAGGAATTATCCAGCATTTACTGGCATTTAGGAGAAATTAGCACTCTTTTCTTTGTTTCTAATGAAAATATTCCAAAACGCTTTCAGATTTTAGTGTCATGTTTTCTGCCCTGTTTTAAAACACATCCCAGGTATTTAAATTTTCGGATTTGTTTGATTTGGGTATCTCCAATTCTTTGCTCGCATGGCAAAAATCCGTGACTTGATAGGAATTGGACTTCTATTTTAAAATTACCCATGTTACATTACAATGACTAGTTATTGGCCAAAAACCGGCTCAAGCTATCCGACAATTCATTTCCAAGAGTCCTATTGTCCTGGGTATGACGATGAACTACATCCGGCAGCAAGGCCTCTGATCGAGAGGTTTTGAGAAGTGTGGAACCACCTCTTAATTGCCGTTGTTTCCAGGTGCACCCTGACCTGGGTTCCTAGCTATGGGCAATTAGTTAACCCCCAAACTGGAGTCAAAACACTATGAAAGTATAAAAATAGATTTTTATAGTAAAAATACCATCAATACATTTAAAAAAAATACATTTTTTAAAAAAATTACCAGCAACACATTTTCGAAAATACATACATATATATATATATATATATTACCAGCAAGACATTTTTGAAAAAAAAATAATATTACTAACAATACATTTTTTGAAAAAAATATTACCAGCCATACATTTTTGAAAAAAAAATCACCAGCAATACATTTTTAAATATATATATATATTACCAGCAATACATTTTCAAAAATTACCAGCAATACATTTGAATATATATATATATATATATATATATATATATATTATATATAATACATTTACCAATAATACAAAAAAAAAACATTACCAGCAATAAATTTTAGATAAAAAAATATTACTAGCAATATATTTTAAAAAAATATATATTAGCACCAATATATTTTTGAAAAAAGAAAATATATTACCAGCAATACATTATGGAAAAATATATGTATTACCAGCAATATATTTTTGAAACAAAAGAATATTACCAGTTTTGCATTTAAAAAAGAAATATTACCAGCAATACATTTGTCTCTCGACAAAAACTCTCTTCACAAAAATACGTCACAGAAACCTGATCTACAAACTGATTTCTTACAAAGAATACATATTCTATTCATATGAACCTATCCTAAAAATTTTGTCGGCATTAAATAACCCATTGAGGTGTTGATATGCTGGAAATGAAAAAGAAAAAATAAAACAAACGTAATCAAGAGTACTATCTGTATTCATTAAAGATTGTAATACAAAATGTTGCAATTACATGGGCCCGGTATGAACCGAGATACAGAGATATGAAAATAAGGCAGGCAAAAGATATGAAACACTAGAGAAAAGCTATAATGAAATGTTTTTATTGTCGGTAGAAAAACTAAATTGAACAAAATAAATTGATTTATATATTTAAGTACTTTAAAATTCATAATCAGTATTTAGTATGGCTACTATTAGCACAAAGTACATAGGATGAAAGAATAGAACTTTCAAATTATTTAATCAGGAATATTCTACCATTCCACTTGAGAGTAAATTCAAAGTTCTTGCTAATTCATTGGCTTTCTATAATACACCCGAATTTTCAACTTACCCAACATAGGCTCGATTATGTTAAGGTCAGACTTGTAACACGGCAATGTATTCATCAGTGAGAAAGTTTTTTATTATACCCGTTGTATAGCAAGGCGATCAACCATGTTGGAATATTTCATCTTCTACTCTATCTGGTGGTATTTTTGCAAACTAAAACATTTTCTTTGTTCAGTGTTCCATCGATTCTTATCATCTTTCTTGTATCATTGTATCATAATTTCTGTGAACCCAAATTTTTATTGTCTTGGTTGTATATTTTGGATTTCTTTTTATGCCAACTTCTCTTGTATTAGAATTCAGTTCCATTTTGGCTTCGTCGCTATATATCATTCTTGTCCAGTTTTCCTTAATTCATAGCAGATGTCCCTGGCTCCATGTTTGCTTCTTATTCGATGTTTTTTTTTTGTTTTTTGTTTTTCGTTATAGATGGTATTTTTTGCGGCAATGCATCCATTTAGATTACTATTACGTAGTATCTTTCTCATTGTATGACTTAATACTTCAGTAGTAACGCACCTTTCATCTTTCACTTGACGAGATATTAATTTGTGACCTCATCAGTTTGATACTGATGAGGTCACTTACTTTCTTTGATCTTTTTGTCTCATTTCAAAGGTCGACCAACTTTTTCGTATCCAAAACGATTCCAAAATTCAACACGTTTTTTTCTTGGTAACTTGAACAGCTTTTCTCGATATTCCATGCTCCTTAGAGATTTCACGTTAATTCATTCTTTGTGATATTTCGATAATTTTCATCCTCTTCTCTAAATTCACTTTTCCCATTATGAAAATTAAATCAACTGCACTAAGACAGCTTGAAGATGTCAGATTTTAACTATTCTGAATTTGGTCATTTAACATTAGAAATTTGCATGCGGATCTTAATCTAATGGATGTTAATCTTTGAATTTGCATGCGCTTTGAAATATACATGTGTACCTTAATCTGAGGGGTATCAATCTTGGAATTTGCATGCGTTTGAAATTTGCATGTGTATCTTAATCCGAGGGATGTCAATCTTGGAATTTGCACGTGTTTTGACAGTTGCACGCGCATCTTAATCTGAGGGGTGCTAATCTTTGAATTTACATACGTATTAAAATTTGCATATGTATCATAATCTGCGCGGTGTCAATCTTGGAATTTGCATGCGTTTTCACATTTGCATGCGTATCTTAATCTGAGGCATGTCAATCATAGAATTTGCATGTGTTTTGAAATTTGCATGTGTACGTATCTTGATCTGAGCTGTGTTAATCTTGAGGTATGTCAATCGTTTCATAATTTTTCATTACTAATTTCCAGTATCATGATGCGTTAAGGTCTGCATCTGTGTTCACGTGAATACGAGAACTTGCATTACTGTCCTGAATGACCACAAACACTGCCACGAAAAGTATGTTGTTAAATAATTACAGTTTCTTAGTATTTTTTTTTACCTGGCTGGTTAATTTCTTTTGATCACCACTGTATACGGGCGTCGTTATGCAATCGTTTTCCATTCATAAGTGCTGATTTAAAAATGGGGAGAGCATACAATGATTGCTTTTGATATTTTAGTAAGCGTTTCTTCTCTAGGTACAAGAGGTTGTATATTTGGGTTCAATGATAGCAAATATTGTCCAAACATTTCTGATCAGGAGCTTTCGAACATGTTTCTGCTCATTCTCAAGCTTAGCATAGTATTCGTGAGAAATGTCGGCGTTATTTATTTATTGATTTCCACTCTCCCATTAAAAACAACCTTTGGGGGATTAACAAAGTGTAGTATCTGTTTTATAGCAGAACCTTTCTCATCGCATCAAAAGAGTGTGAATTGCAGAATACCGACTTCGACCTGATAGTGCTCGCGGGAACTGAGCAATTTCTGTCCTTGGTGTATATACATGCGAATAAGCACCCAACATTAAACCGGCCTTGTGTCAGACACCCGCTAGGCAGGATCAGAATATAAAATCTCCGCTATGTGAAATTACACACACCCACACATACAAAGCTATATATGGTTAAGTACTGTGTTATAGATAGATAGATAGATAGATAGATAGATAGATAGATAGATAGATAGATAGATAGATAGATAGCAAGAATAGATCAAAAGCTATGTCGGTACATAATATCTAACAGACATCTAGTGTCAGACGAAAGCTTAAAGTTGTTTTAAGTATTAAAGATAGTTTTAAATATCAATGGCTGTTTTTAATATCAAACATTTCCACTTTTTATCAATGGCACACTAGAAAAAGGTCGACATATGTTATCTATCGTCCGAAAGTGTTATGGAAGTGAAAAAGTTAACAGAGTATATGTCAATGCGCTATTTCTCACATATGCATATGTGGATATTCTCTTACAAACTTGACGACCAGAGGGAGAGACGGATTTTATCCATAGATAGATAGATAGATAGATAGATAGATAGATAGATCATGTAGGTATTGCAGATTTTTCAAGTATATTAATATAGTTGCTAAAGATGGATTTTACAAGTACACTAATATAACTTCTAAAGACCGATTTGATCAATTGATAAATAGATCATGTGCGTATTGCAAATTTTACAAGTACACTAATATAGCTGCTAAAGACGGATTTTACATGAACACTAATATACTGCTAAAAACCGATTTTATTCATAGATTGATGGATCATGTACATATTTCAAATTTTACAGGCACTATAGCTGCTAAAGACTGATTTTACAAGTACACAAATATAACTTCTAAAGACGGATTTTATCCATAGATAGGTAGATCATGTAAGTACTGCAGATTTTACAAGGACGCTAATATAATTGCTATTAGGATTAGAAGTATTGTTTTGCATCAGTTCTAGAAGAGACTTAAACTTTTTTGAATATATGTGATTCAAACCTTGCTTTTTAAATAAACTCGAACCGGTTTCACCAAGCAAAATATCAAAGCGTTTCACTTAAAGGTAGGAATTCTTCGTTTTTTTTCTTTTTTACACGCTTTCTTTTGAATAATTTGACAAAGCAAATGAATCTTTCGACTCCACCCAAGTCAAGTGCTATTAATAATCAAATCTATAGTTTCTAAAATCTAAATCAAGATTTCCCTAATTTCTCAGATAGATCTGCAAAACTTCCTTCTCTTACGTCTTTTTCATTCATTTTTCGACAAATTGTCCGATAAAAGTATTTTCTAAAATAATAGCAAAAATCTGCAAGAACTAATATTGTTTAATGTGAAAACCGATATTGGAATAAGCTATGAAAATTCGAAACCATTTGTGAAAATAAATAAATGTATATAATTAATTTGCTATTGCGTTTTCATCTATCTGTTCAATTGTTAGCTTCTGTGAGATCCATGAGATCTTTAGGGGTCATGCTGAATTAGTGCCCTTCAGGATAAGGGGAATTACTTGGTGTTGTCCATCTCTCCAATTAATGCGAAAGACTGTACTGGATTACAAGTTGTAATCCCTGACACGACCGGTTCTTGGGAAAGAAAGCGGAGTGGCGTCCTTTTGTTCAAAAACAAGAAATTTGGACGAAAATTTATTCTGTACGCCCTTAAATCAAATTTCTATTAGTATATAATAGTTGCTTAAATATACAAGATAGATAGATATAATATGATAGATAGATAGATAGATAGATAGATAGATATGAACAGACTGAGATAGATAGATAGATAGATATGAACAGACTGAGATAGATAGATAGATAGATAGATAGATAGATAGATAGATAGATATGGATTGAAATAGATAGATAGATAGATAGATAGATAGATAGATAGATAGATAGATATGAACAGACTGAGATAAATAGATATGAATATAGATAGATAGCTAGATAGATAGATAGATATTCAGCTGTGAGAAAACAGTCCAGCATTGACTGCCATATAGGGAACATAAGAGTTGAGCACTCCTTTCTTTGTTTCTATTGGAATTTATGACATTACATAATCTAAATAAATGCACTACTGAAAATAAAAACAAATGATACAAAAATGAGAATTGAGGAAGTAACGATTAAAAAGCTTATGTTTGGAAATCGCGCCTTTAAAGAGTCAGATTTCTCTTTCTTGAATGTATTTTTGTGGAAAACGAAGATCAGTAGATACTTTAATTAAGCTTTAAATATATTACATATTTACACTTATCTACATATGGTCTACATCAGATATTGAGCACTTAAGAAATGATCCTTAAAAGTATGATCGCTCGATATAAAAGTAGAATGTGATCAATAATTCTGATTCACTTCAAATTGCCATGAAACATCAAAAGTATAGTAGCAGCGGCGATTAGCAGTATGTTGCTGAGACGGAACGAGAAAGAAAGTAGCAATAGTAACTGCAGCTTTACTTGTTTGGTAAAAGGCAAACAAGGAGCCTAACGTATACGTAAGAGACTTTTTTTAATCATTTCACCGCGGCCAAGGTAATAAGGGCATTAAGACGCAAGGCGTTACTGAATATGAAAGAATATGAAAAAAAAAAGAAATTTAAGAGAGAAGATAGCATTTGACATTACATTTAAATTCTTTTAAATCAAAGTTGACAAGAAAGCTTACCGCAATTATATATAAAATAAATTCACGAGGCTTGTAACTAGATATATGCTCTCTCTTTCTTTCTCTCTCTCTCTCCCCTCCCTCCCCTCTCCCCTCTCTCTCTCTCTCTCTCTTTTCCTATTTTTATTTACATTCTTTCCCTCTGTAAATCTAATTTACTTACGAGGGCGATTGTGAAGGGGTGGTGCTTGAGCTGTGAAATCTTACATGCATTAATTTGAACTCTTCTTATTAATAACTGTATTGTTTCTTTCCAGTTAAATTGACATCTGACTGTTCAAAAAAGACTTCAAAAGGAACTAGTAGCGACTTCTCTTGAAAATGGACAAAATTTGGCACCATGGTGTTAGCAAGTACCTGCAGAAAAAGGGTTTACCCTCCAAAGATATTAATGACAACATGGTTGCTCTATTTGCAACAGTGCAAAAGTGGGCAGCTGGATTTAGGAGAGAAAGGTAGAATCTTGAAGATGACCCAAAGTCTGGACGTCCTGCAACTGCCACCACAGGGGAAAATATAGATCGTATTCACTACGTGGATGACAAGCGATTGATTATAAATCAAATAGCCAGTGATATTAGCATATCCTATGAGAGACTTGAAAACATTCTGAACAATGAACTTGGCATGCTCGGTGGATACCACGTCTTCTGACACCTGATCAAAAGTGCACCAGGATGATTACATCACGGGAAAATCGGATATGCTTTAGGCAGAGCCAGCTGGTTTCCTTGAACGTTAAGTGTTGATTCCTCACTTTCAGTTAGAGACAACAAGACAACCTATACAATGGAAACACCCGTCCTCATCTGTTTCAAAGCAATGTCGTCAAGGTGACAGCCTCAGTTTTTTTTTGTGTGTGTGTGATGCAAAAAGCATTGTGTTTATTGACTACCTTTCAAAGGGCCACACAATCAATGGAGAGTATTATGCCAGTGTGTTGAGGTAGTTATGAAAGTTTATCAAAACCAAACTAACGAAAGGTGACAACGACCCAGCACACAAGTCTTTGGTTTCAATGGCCGCTCTACGTGACTGTGGCTTTGAACTGGTTGATAACCCTCCCTATTCTCCTGATTTAACACTCATCTGTTCCCCAACCTTGGCTAGAAACCAGTATTGCATTGATGACGACATCATTTTTTCTGCTATTGACTTTTTACCAACAGGAAGAAGTCTTCTTTGAAGTGACAGGTGCCAGTTTACCTGGAAAGAAACAATGCAGTTATTAATAAAAAGAGTTGAAATTAATGCATGCAGGATTTCACAGTTCTAGCATCACTCCTTCATAGTCAGCCTATGAACTTTTCAGCCCGCCCTCGTACCTAGAAAGAACCAATGCAGTTATTAAAGGGTTGAAATTAATGCATGCAAGATTTCACAGTCCTTCAAAATCAGATTATGAACTTTTCAACCCACTCTCATATATCACGTTCATTATTTTTCGCGTGATAACCTCTGTGTCTCTAATTTTGATCTTCATCTTATATTTCTCCCTCACAATTTCTTATTCACTTTCTCTACACTCTTTTTACTCTTTCCCTATCCTCTTTATGCCCCTTCCCTTTCTCTCTGTATCTTTCTCATCCCCAATCTATCTCATATCTGCTTCGACCTCCACGACTATCACATCTATTTCTATCTTAATCTATTTCATAACAGGCGCTGACCGATTTTGACCTATCATCCTATTTTATATCTTTTATTATTATACTGACCAGTTATTGAGACCTTAAAACAACGAAAAAAGTTAAGAAAAATTAATTTTAAAAAAAGGTAAATGAATGTCAAAATGAAACTGAGGCTTTCATTAGAAATTTTCCAAGTTTCATCTTAAATAAAAAAAAAACGCACTTTAAGAAAAATGGTGGTAATATATAAAAATGGCATTAGTTTAAATTTACGCAAAGGGGTTATGGGTTAAAGCGACACCTTTTAACAATAAAAATTATATAAAATATAATTTTAGAAAGTGAAAATTTCACTGAAACATGTTGCAAAATATTCAAGTTTTCGTCTTAAATCAAGAAAATATGAACTTTAAGAAAAATGTTCAAAATATATGGAAAAAAAAGGCAATACTTTAAACAATTTATTGTTGATTACTTCTTATGTGATATTCATTTCTTTTTGCTCAAAGTTGAAATGTTTATCAAGCAGCCAAATTAACGTTATTTTGTTTATTATTTACTGTCTTGATGTTTGTTTTTTTATGTTCGTGTGGAATTTTAAGTTTGTATCACCCGGAAACAAATAGAATTTTTGTAATCAACCCATGAAGTCAAAGACCATTAATAAGTTTTATGACCCTTACAAATAACGTTTTTCTAACTTGCGTTAAAATTTTCCCTTCTATATGATAAACAATTAAATTCAAATAAAAAGTATTTTCTTTAGTTGATATAAATTTCCCCAGTGCCAGCTTTTCAACAAACTTAAGAAAATCTTAGAAAATTTTTATCAGTTATTTTTTAATTTTGCAATCAATTTTGCTACGCCGTAGGAAAATAAATTGACACATGAATTACAAAAGGGAACATTGCTCAGCATTTAAATACTTGTATTTCTTTCGTTTTTTTTTCTATATTGAAAAGAAGACATCTTCAAAAACTTTGAAAGAAAATCCAAAACCCAAAAAAAGTCCTGTAGAAATCCAAGACACCTTAAAACATTTCAACCTGAACGAATGCTCGTACGAATGAGCTTTTGTAAAAAAAAATCGCTTTCTCTTATAAGAAAATCGATCAAGAATTTTGCTGCGTGGCAAGGCTCGTATTCAAGTTGCAAATACAACGCAGAAATTCTTCCACGTGCAGCGTAATCTCCAGACCTGTCACTTCCAGATTATTCGCTCTTTAATTATCAAAAAACGCTAGAAAAATTTGTATTAACCTAAAAGAACTGTGAGAAGTTTTAGAAAAAATAACTTTCAAAAAAATATATATACATCTAAAGCAGAAATTAGAAAACAGTAATTCGATATTAAAATCACTTTCTCAACAGTCGTAAAGAGCAATAAAAACACGGACTAAAAATAATGTACAGCTGTTGTTTTGATAATATTAAGCTCCTGCAAAAGTTTCCAGCGTGTTTTAATAAAATCTTTCTTTAAAAAAATAAATAAAATAATAAAGAGCTAAGTAAATTAAAAACAATTAAGGTTTCCGTGACATGGTTTCGTCTCTCTAGAAAACGCTAGAAAATTTGACATAAATTTAATATATAATCTATTGAACACAGTTGATTAAAATTAGCGAATAGATTTCTTTATGATAACGAAAATGTGACAAAGCTATTTACATACTAATAGTACTATTCTGAATCATTTTCCATTATTCTCAATTTTAAAAGAAAATTGTTTTCTAAATTCTTCTTTTATGTGCGGTGTCCCTTTAGTGTGTAGGCGTTCATGGCCCTCTACATCTTCCTGTCCCTTGTAGCTCTTAATAAGTTTTGTCTTTGTGTTATTTCTCCCAAATCCTGTACTACCATCCATCCGCTCAAGCCCATCAAGTATGTTACGCGCTACTTTCTTTGTCTCTGTTTCACTCAATCTTCCCTGGGTAGGTTATGCGTTGTTTTCCTCTGTTCCGCTTGCCTTCTATCTGTCCTGTGAGTATCAGATTTTCCAAGCCGCACTTTATCATTATTTGCCCCAGAAATTTCAACTGTCTCTTCCTGCTGTTAAGTATGTTTCCTTTTTGTTTCCATTTTCTCTAAAACCTCGTCGTTGCTCACATATTCGGTCCAGGGTATCCTCAGCATCTTTGTGTAGAACTATATTTATGTTGCTTCAATTTCTTTTTCATCTTTGAGAAGATTGTCCAGCATTCACTGTTATACAGGAGAATAGATATCATGTAACAGTTCAGTATTCTTTTCTTTGTTTGCGGGGAAATTTTTCTGTCTTTTAATACTCTGCTTAGCTTTTGGATTGCATCTTTGGCTATCGCAATATTTCTTCGAATCTGAGTGTCGCACTTTCCATCCTCTGTTAGAACACTTCCCAGATATTTACATTTCTCTACTTGTTTGATTTTAGTATCCCGGATTTGTAATTTGCATTTTGGGATCATCCTTTTGCTGATAACCATGTATTCTATCTTCTTGTAGTTTACACTTAGTCCTTTCTTCTTTCGCTTACCTTCTCTACCTTCTGTAGAAGCTTAATAAGTTTAAATCCGTAATGAGAAAATGGCTTGCATCACCTTTAATTCTTCATACTAGACTCTCAAATGGGAGCAAAACTATTTTCTACGCTGCTTTAAGCGGTAATTTAATTATATGATTGTATCAACGCGCATGCGCACATGGGAAATAGAGAAAAATGATGTTGCTAAGTATGGATGACAAAACTAAAGGTGACGTGGGCACACATACAGAGATAGATCAATAAGACTGCAGTCTGACAATTATATTAGCTGAATTTTGGTCTGACATTTTCATTGTATAATGTTCGATTAATTAAGAAACATCGAGTTACATTCATTGAATGAGATTACGTTGAAAAATAAATAATTATTATATAAAATAAAGGCTTCTTTTTTTTATTTATTTTCGTTCGTTATTGCGCTACTGACTTGTTTATGTACCAACATACTCCCGAACATAAACACACACCAACTAACTCAGAAACACACACAACTATATCGATGCTCCACGGAGGTTGATTCCAATCAGAAGACATCTTCATCTTGCAAATATTGTAAAGTTTAGAAACTAACATTTAATCTCAATTCCTAGAAAGGTGCAGATGTTTATATGCCCAGGCGATTCACCTTCTGCATGCCCTCCAATGTTTTGCACGGCTCATTGGGAATGTTCCAAGTTCTCCAATAATGGTGGATAGAAATATGACTTTCGTATAAGTTTTTGATTCCTTTTTAACATTTACTTGCCTCTTACCGTACTGGCGTTTCTTGCTTGTGCCATGTTTTCTTGTGGCCTCTTCTCTAATGTCAAAAGACAAGAGTTATGTTTCACAAAGTTGTTCACTGAGCAAAATTGACTAGCTTTGCTGGAACCGCTCATACGTTACAAGCTGTTCTGAAAAAGGCCCTGGAAAATTTTTTAGGTCTCAGTTGACGAGTATTTGCAACTAACAGGTTTTATCTGTCACTCTTATGCAAACAACATATCATCACGGTCTTGACTCCATGGACGGATTTTCCACGTTTACTTCAGGATCTGAGGTGATAAGTAAGAGCTATAACGTATAAGTAATGTTTTACATATCAACCTCAAGAGAAGATCTGGCAGCCATTGGAAGCTCCGGTTTTGCTAAGCTACATCTTTCCGCACGTTCATTTTCTGTCGATTTGGCTAAATAGGAGGAAGTTTCTTGATAGATTCCGTGCCTTTATGCCGTACTGTCGACTAATACTGTTTCCCATAGACTATCGTTGAAGCCATAGAAGATAGGGATCCATTTTTAAAGAGCCCTTGAATCTCTTCATACATATATATATATATATATATATATATATATATATATATATATATATATATATATATATATATAGAGAGAGAGAGAGAGAGAGAGATAGATTATGGGGGAAAGATGTATGACAAAATGGAAAAGGTGTGACGCGTTTCGTCCTTTAGAACTTCATCGGACTAAGTTTACGTCTACGTTGATGCGACTGCACATGCGCACGAACGAGAGACACTGGAAATTTTTGATTTAAAGTTGATTTTTTAAATTCGTTTCTATATGTATTTTAGATATATAATCTTGCCTATTTCATTTAGATTCTTTTTTTCTTTTTGTTTCCATCACTTTTGTTATTAAATATCCCGCATTGTGATAATAGAAAATCTACCAATTATGATATATAGGAAGACAAATAAGTACACTTTATGCGAAATGGAAAATGTTCTGTTCATAATGCGACCGGCTGTTTGCAATCGCGTGAATTGAAGTGGATGTTAGAAACGCTATAAAAGAGAAGGAATCCAAACCAAGCACTGTGTATGATGAAAACCTATACACTAATTTCAAAATCATTTTAAATGCATGCTTTTTTTGCTTTTTTTTAAGCATTACGCCCCGAGCATGGCGTGAAGCCACTAGGATGCAGGGGGTTGCAGAAGATTTGGAGCAAGAGCAGATAGGAGTGATAGAAGAAAGGATGAGGAGAAGATCGTGGATGAGTGGATAGATCAAGGTAACTGGAGATGTCGATTGACATTACATTTGAATAGTTGGAGATTATAGCTCTCAGGGAAACAGTAATTGTAAAGGGTGTTCCACAGGCGAGAGTTGCGAGGTATGAAGCTATTGGAGTAGAAGAGACGGCTATATTTGAAGGTTTCTACGGTGTAAGGGTGAGAGCGGGATGCCAGCCTCGTAGGGCGCTTGAATTCATGGAGTCTTGGAACCAGTGAAAGCAGCTCATCGGAGCAATTACCATGAAAGTATTTGTAGAAAAGACAGAGAGAGACGACGGCGCGTCTGTGAGAGAGTGACTGTAGACGAGATGCCAGATCAGGGCCAATTATATTACATATCCGTCTCTGGATCTTGTCAAGAACTCCGAGGTAAACAGAAGGTGCGCCAGACCATATATGGCAGCAATACTCCATGCAAGGGCGAATGGTTGATTTGTATATTTGAAGTATCGATTCCGGGGAGAAAAATTTCCTGGCACGGCACAGAGAGCCAACTTTCCTCGCGGTCAATCCGTATATATTAATACAGGCTTTGATAAACAAGTCTGACATGGTACTTTCGTTAAGTATTTTTTTTATTATATTTTCTTCTATACAAACAAGTATTTCCTTTTCTGGATTTAATGGGTGTAGAAATAATCCAAATGTTTGTTGAGAACAGAAGACAGTAAAAGTTGCAGAAAACTAAATATATTCTTAATACTGAATTTAAGAACACGGTCACAAGGTACTGGCCCTATTCGGGAATTAAAAGCATATCTAGTTTTCAGCAACTTTTATACTGTCTCCAATAGCATTCAAACGCCATTTATAATAGTAGTAATACTAAAATTGAAAATGGCTAATATATTGGCTGAAAACACTCAAAACCAACAAATATTTAAACAATTTCTACACTTTTAAAATCCAGAAAAGAAAACACTTATTTGCATACAAGAAAAATAACCAAATATCTGTCAGTCATGTTTAAAAAACATGCATTAATTGCTGCCCAAATACACAACTACATATATTGATAGAGGTGTGTCTACATAAACATGGAGATATCATTATATATATATATATATATATATATATATATATATATATATATATATATATATATATATATATATGAGAGAGAGAGGGGAGAGATTAATGGGTGAAGCAGTGTGACGTTTACTTGGCATTAATGTCCTTCATAAAGGCATGAATCCACTTCTCCCTTTTTTGCCATATGGTTCGATATCTTGTTAAAAAGACATAATTAGCATGCTAAGTTAGTTGAACATGACACGCCCCAAAGAGTTGAAAAGTTATGTCTACTGTCATCCGGCAAACAGATAGATATGAACAAAATGAGATAGATAGATAGATAGATAGATAGATAGATAGATAGATAGATAGATAGATAGATAGATAATATATGAACAGACTGAGATAGATAGATAGATAGATAGATAGATAGATAGATAGATAGATAGATCATGTAGGTATTGAAGATTTTACAAGGACACTAATATAATTGCTACAAGGATTAGAAGGATTGTTTTGTATCAGTTCTAGAAAAGATTTGAACTTTTTGACTATTTGTGATTCAAACATTGCTTTTTAAATAAACTCGAACAGGTTCCATGTTGCGGGCTCTCTCTCTCTCTCTCTCTCTCTCTCTCTCTCTATATATATATATATATATATATATATATATATATATATATATATATATATATATATATATATGCCACTGGAGAATTAAAATAATTTGGGGAAAGGAATAAACCGGTCCTTCCCAGTTCTTTAATTTAGTGCTTATGCTTTAGTTTATTCACGGTCACGACCTTCTGTTAGCTTATTTTATGCACTAATTTATTCTTTTAAATTTATTTGTACATTTTATTTAATACTATTTTTTAATCTTTTCACCCCCAGGAAGATGGTAATGCAACTAGCACGCAGTGGGTTACAGAAATAAATAGCGAAAGAGAAGACTGAAAATAGGATGAATGAAAGGAGAAATGTTGAACGGTATTCATGAAGTCAGAAGCTGGCGATTGACGTTGCATTTAAATTTTTGAAGATTGTATTTATCTTGGAAGCAAGTAAACGGAAAAGAGTACCACAGGTGGGAAATGCGAGAACAGTAACTGTTGGAGGAGAAGTGGCGGTTGCATTTGGCTATTTCAATAATAAAAGGGTGGGACCTAAATGCCAATCTAGTAGCACGTTTAAACAATATATGTGTGTATATGTAGGGTATATGGCTCATTGTGCTAGTATATTGAGATCTGACACTCTCAGAAAATGGTTTACATTATTTTAATAAGACAACGACTATCAAATTATTTCTGTTCTCTTTTTAGTATTTTGCGGGAAGACCATAAATGTATGTCTAATTAAAACACGAAATCAATTTTGTTTCTCAATGAATGCCGGTTTGAACATACAAGTTTCTCGACTGACCTTTTACGTTCTTTCTCCATTATAAAAACAACTCAAATATTTAAAAACGACATTTCGATTAGTTAAAATTACTAGAACTGAAATATTTTTAAGAAGTTGTTTTAAAGTGCAAAAAAAAATATGTGAACGTTGGATGCATAGCTGAGTGAATTAAGCAAAACAAGCTGGAGTTTTGTATATCAAATTTAAATTTTGTAACACAATACCCATTTACATACCCAAACTAATGTGAAAACACACACAAACATATATATATATATATATATATATATATATATATATATATATATATATATATATATATATATATATATAAATTCTTTTCTATATGTATTTTAGGTATATAATCTAGCTGATCTCAATTAGATTCTTTTTTTCTTTTTGTTTCCATCACTTTTGTTATCCCGCATTGTGATAATAGAAAATCTACCAATTATGATATATAGGGAGACAAATAAGTACACTTTATGCGAAATGGAAAATGTTCTGTTCATAATGCGACCAGCTGTTTGCAATCGCGTGAATTGAAGTGGATGTTAGAAACGCTATAAAAGAGAAGGAATCCAAACCAAGCACTGTGTATGATGAAAACCTATACACTAATTTCAAAATCATTTTAAATGCATGCTTGCATCCGTATATATTAATACAGGCTTTGATAAACAAGTCTGACAAGGTGTTTTTTTTTATTATTTTTCTTCTATACAAACAAGTCTTTCAAAATTTAAATTTTGAAACGCAATACCTATATACAGACCCAAACAAGCGAGAACACACACACACAGTATATATACACATATATATATATATATATATATATATATATATATATATATATATATATATATATATATAGAGAGAGAGAGAGGAGAGAGAGACAGAGACAGAGAGACAGAGGGGAGAGAGAATTTGGTGTATACAATATATATATATATATATATATATATATATATATATATGTATACAAGTATAGGATTGTGTATACAAAATGGCTATTTTTGTAATGATTTTATAACATACTTATGTTATAATTTTCGAATAAATAAATATATATATATATATATATATATATATATATATATATATGTATGCATGCATGTATGGACACTAAAGGCAACAACCATTGTCAACAGTTTCATGCTTAAACGCAACCTTTCTGGCCTAAAGATTGCGCTTAAACATGAAACAGACTGTCACCGCGTTGGGTGTTGACCTGAATGTCCACTTTTATATTTATGTTTACATACGCTCGATCCCTGATATTGAAACAGTTTCACCCATGAATACAGCATACCTTAAAACTATATTTTCATTATATATATATATATATATATATATATATATATATATATGAATTAAAGCAAAAGGAAAAATTATCTTAGCCGATGCCTTTCGTCTTCTGAGGAACTTTATGAAGGTAAATGGAAGGATTTTATTTCGTAACAAGTATTTATATGGAAGAGCAAAAATGTTATTACTTTTTCAAAAGTTTTAAATTTAAAAACGCTCATAAGTATTCATCAGGTTAGCCGAAAAATCTAGGCAAGCTATGGAGGACGCTAAGTGACACATTTCAATGACTAATAAACGAAAGTGAGTAAATGATGTTCTTGATTGTTTTATGCAAATTAGTATTTAAATTATTTAAGTTTGAGATTAATTTATGTGTGATATATATTTTAAATAACATAAGGCTAAGAATTTAAACATTTTCTTTTAATTTTTGAGCATTTTTATAGTCATGTATGTTGTCTTGGGAATGGAGTAATTCTTTCAGGAATGGAAATATTTGAAAAGAATCCTAGATACGGATTTATATTTTGATAAGATTTGATACCGGCATTCTCGAGAATTTTCCTTCTAAGTCGGTTACGTTGTTTCTTAATAAGTGTGGCATTCTTTAGATCAAAGTTGTGGTTGAATTTATTTCTATATATAATTAATTTATTTGATAAGTTCTTCTGTATATGACCCCTTTTGTGTTCATAGATACATTTATTTTAATTCTTTCAATTTTCTCTAATGTATTGTGTGGTGCAAATATGGCAATTTATTTTTATATATACCAGCTTTAGAATTATTATTAGACGTATTTTTGGTTCTGATCATATCCATAATAATTTTGGATGATTTTGTAATTATTTTGATGTTGTTTAGATAGGATACATTGTTTTGGATAGGGACGATTACAGAGTTAATAGGTAGTATTATGTGTCTGTTTTGATCTAATTTATTGTCATTGTTGTTAATAATGGTATCTTTTTTGCGGTTGTGTATTTTCTATGCCTTTTTCTTAACATTATCGATGAAATAATAAGGATATTGGATATTTTTTACAGTGTTTTCTATGTATATTTTCTTCTTTGTTTTGAAACTTACGATATCCTTTTTTTATCAATTTCATCGGTTTTTAGAAGAAGAAGAAGAAGAAGAAGAAGAAGAAGAAGAAGAAGAAGGAGGAGGAGGAGGAGGAGGAGAAGAAGAAGAAGAAGAAGAAGAAGAAATTTTCCAATATATATCTTTTCTAAGCCAGGCACTTAGTGATTGTTTTAATATAATTAAAGCATTACAACTATATAGAAAGAGAGAGAAATAACTATTGTAAAACAATAGCCTTGCAATTTATTCTAGGTGAGTATTTTCCTTGTTGCGTGACATATCAGTGTAGTTTTGTGCGTTTAAATAATTGAATGTTTCGCAAAATGCAATAAATGGTAACGGTAAGAATACACGAAATATTCCGCTTTCATTTACCGATCGATTAGCCTTACTATCGGTTGAAATTTATAAAAATTTTCTGTTAAAAATGTTTTCTGAGAATGTCCACCAATTCTTATCGTTCTTTCTAGTATAGATGAAGGTTTCTTTCTTAACCGTTTTATTGAGGGTAGTTTAATCATTTAAAGAGTCACAAAACGGTGCGAAAATAATATGCTCGTGTGAGTCGGAAAATTTTCTCAAAAATAAACGTCCCCAACTTCTATAAGGCATCTAAGAGTATATATGCGTGGGAAAGAAAGAAAGAAAGACGATTAGTTACCTAGGTCAGAAAGGAAAGATTGTTATTTAAGAAAGAAAGAAAGAAAGAAAGAAAGAAAGAAAGAAAGAATGAATGAATGAATGAATGAATGCCGTTTTATTATTAGAAATCTTATATCATTACGCCTTTGGCAGATTTGTATACTTTCAAAATCGTCAACACTAAAGTCTCAACTGTTTCATTATGGCTAATTTCATTAATAAAAATTCTCAAATGTGCAACTCAAATGAAAACTTTGCCATAGGTCAAAACACTGCAAATTTGTGTAAATTTATGGAGGAGATTATGGTCATTCAATTTTTATCATAACATTCAGGAAAATTAGCAGCATGTACAATTCGACTGAACCATAGACAGATAGATGAGCCTCCTTGTATCGCTTCACACACACACACAAACAAACAAACACACACACACACACACATATATATATATATATATATATATATATATATATATATATATATATATATATATATATATATATATATATATATATTCTCATGTTTCAAAACAAGAGCCGAAAACTTCAATATAATTATTTGAATTATATTGAAGTTTTCGGCTCTTGTTTTGAAAACATGAGACCTCTTATGTCGCGAGTTGGAATCATATTTTTAAATAAATAATTATATTTATGCTCTACTTTTGTATCGAGCACAATTTTTTGGAAATAATAACTAAAATACTAAGGAACTTTGGATTATTTACCTAACCACTTCTTTCCTATTCTCTATATATTTTCACATATATATATATATATATATATATATATATATATATATATATATATATCGCAACGATAAGAGAAATACCTTTTCACAAAAAAACATTGACCAGATTATTTCTGGAAGATAAACATTTTAAGGTAGACAGTGTTTGTAATTATAGTGCTCAAAAATAGAGCATTGATAACAAATCATAAAATTAAATGTCCACTTATCTTGTTCCTACTCTGAATTTCACGGACATTACAGCCACTCGTCAAGAGACTTGAAATTTTATAATTATAAAATCAAATATCCCTGATGAATGGAAATATTCTCCGTGAAACTCAGAGTAATAAGAAGATAAGTGAACACATAATTTTATTTATTACTATATATATATATTACTATATAATTATTTAAAAAAAAAATTATAACATAAATATGTTATAAAATCACTACAAAAATAGCCAATTTTGTTTCAATAATTATATAGTAATATATATTATTATTGGAATTCATTCCGTATATACCAATTATATACTTGTATACATAATATATATATATATATATATATATATATATATATATATATATATATATATATATATATATAATTTTATTTATTATATATATAATTATATATATATATATATATATATATATATATATATATATATATATATATAGGGTCACAAATTCACATCAATCCAACTAAATATGTTAGCTCTATTACTAATATTGAGTGCTTTCCAATAAGTACTGCGCATATATAATATATATAATATATATAAAAATTGCATATATATATATATATTTATTTATATTTATATACATACATATTTTCGCGCACACACAAACACACACACACACATACACACATACACACTCACACATATATATATATATATATATATATATATATATATATAATAAGTAGTGATCACTACTTTTAGCAGTGTGCTCCTTTTCTGAGATCATCGATATCGACCACTTTCTCGGTACGCCTGTTAATTTCTGGTGTTTTTGTGATTTTACGGCATTTCCATTTTGGCCGGATCGGCATCCCCCCCCCACCTCCGGGCCACGCCTCGGTGAATGTTTGGTTGTTGTGAGAGTGGTATGTACACATCAGGTGTTCTTATAACACCTTGAACATGTCGAATTAGTATAAAGTATCCACCTTTCTAAATAACTTTTACCGACCAACAGATAATTGCGTGAGAATGCATGGAACTTTTACTCGTGGTCGGCCACCGTTCACGGGGATTTAATTTTTGTGAATGTGTGTATGCGTACAAATGTGTTTACTAATTCCTCGTAGTGAGACAGTGTGTATGTATGGAGGGGGAATATACACACGCATATATACACGCATGCTGACAGAAACACACGAAAATGAAAACAGATCTAAGAACACACAGGGGTCATTAAAACATTAAAAGATAAAATACCGATAAGTAATTCATCATTTCTCTTTGACCAACCTTAATTGTTTTATGACCCTTCGCGCAGAACTCTTCACTGCCAGTTCAAGAAAGACATTCGGATTACTAACACAAAAACAGAGAATGTCTCGTATCAAGAATATTTAACATCGAAAAACATAAAGGAGAAAAAATTAATTATTTTTAATAATATGTGGAAATCTCCACCCTTTACCTGATGACGGTCGCGAGACCAGAAACACGTGCAGTAAAATTATGGAAAATAAATTATATTTTTTTTTAAAATCCACATTACAACCAAAAACGTTTGCGGTATCTCTCTTCTTTTTATATATATATATATATATATATATATATATATATATATATATATATATATATATATATATATATATATATGTGTGTGTGTGTGTGTGTGTGTTGGGATCAATTATGGATCGGAATCCAACAGACTAACACGATAAATAAAACATGGGTAATCTAATATGTTTCACTTTTGGTTACAAATTCATCAGAGAATAAGATACAGAAAAAAAAGTATTTCTGGTATTTCATATATATATATATATATATATATATATAACATAAAATAAGAATAAGCAGATCCCAATAAAAGTCTCCTTAAGATTGTGTGAAAATGTATGAAACTTGCAGTCGTGGTCGATCACTGCCCACATATATTAATGTGTATTTGGGCAGCAAACTTTCTTTTAAACATCTTTTTTTTAATATGGCAGGGAATAAAGATTTAATCATTTTTTTTATTTAATTTTTCTAGCATCCTTACGTTTTCCGTAATTTTCATTGTCCCAATCACTTTCGAGCAATTCTTTAGGCAGGAGATCAAGGAGATTTTGTTTTTGCTGTTGTTTGTTTTTCGACATGTTTTGACTGTTGTATTTTATTTTTGTGTTATTTTGAATCGGAACGTTTACTCCCAGACCTCGCGTGTTGAGCACGACTGAATTTGGAATATATATATATATATATATATATATATATATATATATATATATATATATATATATATATATATATATATATATCCGTTGTTATAATAATATAGGCGAGTCCTATTAACACAACATAGAATTTAAAATATGTTAAAACTGACTCACAAAAGAGCTCTCCATGTTTATTTTCATTAAACAGAGCAAATTTTCTTTACAATTGGAATTAAGATACCGCTAGTATATATTTCACCTACGAATTTTAATTTGAAAATTCGCAGGATTTTTCAAACTGTTTCTGGTACCAGTTTGTAGTATGGTGTTTATTTGGAGAACGAAAGAGAGAGGGTTTGTTTTGGGGGTACCTATTGGGAGGTAAGGGGAGAAGAAGAAGGCATCGTTACTGGAATCAGATTATGGAGGTAGGAGTGCCTGTGTAGGGGGAAGGATGGGGAGAACGATGGACTGACCTATATCTTAATGGTCACACGGTCAAAATTTAATTCGCCGGGAATTCACGGAAATTAACGAAAATGGGAAAAAACAATCAAGAGGTAACTTTGGTAAAATGAAAGAGAGTTAACTCGGAATTATTGGTATTAAACTCTTCCATATATCAGTTCAAATTTAGGGATTGTTTTTAAGGACTTGTAATGAATTTAGATAGATATGTATGTATATATATATATATATATATATATATATATATATATAGAGAGAGAGAGAGAGAGAGAGGGAGAGAGAGAGAAGATGGAGAGAAAGATTCAACAGACGTGGGTACTACAGGGTGATCCGAAAGACTTGTCAGCCCTAGGTAATATAATTTTCTATTTCCGATGGCTGCCACGAAAATGACGGTATTCACACAGACCTACTCGATGTGTGGCAGCGTCAATGAAAGCGAATAAATTGAATCCAGTACATGTGCTTTGTATTACTGTATTTCTCGTTGTTCGATTGTTCTCATTATTTTTGGTAGGGGATGACAAGACTTTCGGACCACCCTGTACTTCTTGATGTAATGAAATTGTTGATATAATAAAATAGTATTTTTTTAAGAGAGAAAAAGAATAGACTAGAAAGAAAGGAATTAAGAAAGAATAGTTATTAATTAATGAAAACTATAAGTGTAATCTATTCCTAAATATGAATAAAACACTGATATGCTCGTTACCTTCGTCTTTTTCTAGAAAGGAAATGAATTAAATAAAAAATTTTATTCGCATTTTCCTTCCAAAAAATTCTATTGATTTCGCGCCTTTCTCTTTTGACCTTGACAATGTAAAAAAAATACAAAAATTTCTTCAAGAATTTGTTGTTTTTATTTTCTCTGCCTTTTTTTGTCTTCCCTCCTGACCCGACAACAGTTGTAGAACACTCCAGAAAATCCGCCTCAATTTACGAGTCACGCCTCTTTTCTTCTCAATTACAACAAGTAAAAAATGCTTTAAAAACAAATTCCAATATCCAGAGTGGTTTGTGTCTTGTGAGTTTGTAATAAAAGCAAAATACTTCTCCTTTTATATGCAGTGTTCCTTCAGAATTTGGATGAACATGGCTCTCCACAATGTCTTATCCTTTGTACCTCTAACCAATATCCATCCCCTTACTAACCCTACCAGCACCCAGCTCATTCCGTAGCTTACTCGATGACTCGATGTTTCGCTCTACCACTGTTGTCTTTGATATGTCCATTGAATGAAATATGTACGAAATATCTAAGCCCTCTTTGCTGATTCCCAGAAATTACGAAACTATATATATATATATATATATATATATATATATATGCGAGGAAGCACGGTGGAGTAGTGGATAGCGGCTCAGATTGAGGAATCGGAGAGCCGAATTTGAATTCGACGCATCCATTACATTCACTTACGTGTGAATCCTCTTCTTCTCCCTCCAGCTATGCCAAGATAGACTGGGTTCCATAGCCTTGGATGGCAACTGGTCTAGGAGAAGGAATCCAAAACCTGCGGAGGGTCGTTTGAGGACCTTGTGGCACGTGGTGAACCAGGTCTTTGTATTCGGCCCTTCAAAAACTATGGATGGTTTCCTAGGAATTGATCTGCTTGACTCTATTCGACGAGAGAATCGAGTATATATATCCAGGTAAAATGAGAATAAATGGAGTATAATCCCACTGTTCGTAACGCTTCATTTAAAAAGGGATCAATACAGAGCAGAACTAAATGTTATTTATTTTATTATATTAAAACAAAAACATGTTAAAAAACATATACCCTCATCTATAGATTGCAGGATTAGTAATAACTCATCTGAAAAGATGTGTTTGATAAATACACCGGTGTTTATAATACTGCTTTAAAATAGTGGTGACATCAAGTACAAAAATATGATAATATTGATCTAATGAAAATAAATAGGAATAAGAAAACCATTTGGTACACAACCCCATTTCACCAGTTGATCAGTACTGAGTTAGGCTACAAGTTCATCCATTTAATTAATAAACATTTCGCTAAAATGTAAAATATTTAACAGAAACACACTAAAACTAGGTTATAGCTTCACCGATAATCTTGAGAAGATTATAAAGAAACAAAATAATAAAATTTTAAACTAATTTAAACATTTTGATAATAAAGCACATTCCAATATAAATACTGTTGATAATATTAACCAATGCAATTGCAAGAATTCTAACGAATGCTCATTACAAAACAAATGTTTGACCATTTATTTCGTAATGTTTATCTAAGTACTATTTGTACAATAGAGAATACGTCTGTTGAAAATATTTATATTGAGAGTACTAAGAATTATTTTAAGACTAGGTGGTATCAGCATATCTTATCCTTCAGTAATAGTACTTATAAAAATAGTACATCTCTTTCTAAATATTTTTGGAATTTAAAAGAAGCTAATAAAGTTCCTGAGGTAAAATGGAAAATTTTTAAAAAGTTAGAACATGTAGATCTTTAGATGAACCCTGTTTTCTATGCTTACATGAAAAATTAGAAATAATCAGATTTTGTGATAAAAACACCTTAGAAGTGAATTGACCGTAAATTGAAGGCATAGTCTACATTTTTACCTTACAATATGTTTAAACATAGAATTTGATAATACTTTTTCCTATAGTAATAATCAGTAGATGAACTGCGGTGCACCTTATATGGCTTACTATTCTATACTATAAGATTCATTTCAATTTCATATAGATCTGTATTGATGTTTAGTTAGTGTTATTAACATCTCATATGGATGTACAAATGTTTAGTTAGAATTATTAACATCTCATATTGATTAGTTGGTATTATTAACATCTTATATGGATGATCTTTATTTAACCGTTGTATTTTAATTTTCCAGTTCTGTATTTTTTATCTGTTATTTTTTTTTCAAAACGGTTAAGTTACCTACCAGTTTCTTAAAGAGGTCTTTTATTTATCAACTACAACATTTTATGTAAGATGTCGAACGAGCAAATAACTGGTTAGCATTGTGTTAAATTACCTCCCTACCTCTTTCGCTTTTCCGTATTAGGAAAGTTAACGCTAGGCTTCTATACATCTTACGAAATAATGTAACCACTTATATTTGTCCATAAGGAAATTGTCTAGGATTTATATGCAGACAACTTCGGTGAGTTTGAATTTAGCATAGGTCAAATTCGATTGGTTAATCTGAGTAAAGTCCACAACCCTATTTTTATTCTGGCTTGTTTTCTCGAAATAAAAGAAGTATTTTGTTTTTGAAATTAAATTAATCGCAAGTAGTTTAACCTCGCCCGAAGAGACACATTTGTAGTGTCGAAACAAAATTTTTAACATGTTTTGTTTTAATATCCTAATATATATATATATATATATGATCAAAATATAGTTTTAAGGTATGCTATATTTATGGGTAAAAGTGCTCAATATCAGAAATAGAACGTATGCAAATATAAAAGTGGATACAGGTATTAGCATCAACCACATTGCATTAACCTGTGTCCATTTTTATTGTCTTTTCTCCTCACTAAAGTCTTCTTATTCTCGTTTACTCCCAATAACCTTCTTGTGTCTTAGTGATATTATCGCTTTCTTTTGGGAGAAATGATTAAAAAAAAAACTATGCTGACAGGCCTTAGTTGCAATTTTACATAAGATCTTACAGGGAAAACAATTTTTCCCCTGAAGAAAATACGACAAACCATAATATTTACATCGACTTAGAGAATTTTAAAAGAAAATCAATACACAAATATTCATTCACCAATCCAAAATTAAAACATCAAACATCCCTTTCGAAAAAATTTTTGGAATTGAAGAAAAAGGGTCTGAATCCTCAAATAAATTGGAAAATTCTAGGTTTCGTGAACACACCCAATACTTTTAGGGATAAAGCTATGGAAAAGCTATGTTTAGAAGAAAAAATCAGGATAATAAAATATAAAGTTCAATGCAAACTATTAAATCAACGGAGAGAACTAATCACGAAATGTAGACATAGAAATAAATTCCAAATTTTATAAGAATACATGTGCATATATGTGGGGTGCATGTGTACGTATAGTGGCATATAGGTTTGGACATGTAAATGTACATATATGTAGGTATGAAGATATGTACGCATATAAGTGTGTTGGACAGCATTGTTTATTCCATTGAGTGCTCCAGTATTACCCACAATCTATAAATCTATAACTCACCTAATTTACATTAATCTTAAAGGGTTTACGTTTAAATCCCCCATCGCTTAATAATAATATTGGACACCTGTAGTACAAAAACTATTCACTGTGTATCCCAGAAAAACACATTCGGGGCCTGTATACGAAACGACCCATAGTAAAAATTGATATTAAATTACAAACAACAAAGGTTCTGGCCATAAATAAACTTCAATCCCAGACCGCTTCACCCGGGATAAGATATCTTACGCCCCCCACCAATCGCTAACACAAATCCATTCTCATTAACACGGCGACTACCAGAGGAAGACTGACATTGAAAATAAATTTAAATCAATGCTCCGAGACAGACACTTAGGGACTGATGATAGCCGCGCACAGAACAGCTTGAAATAGAGGCAATTTTTATGTTTTGTTTTGCTTGTTATTTTGGGGGGTTTTTTGGGGGTTTTTTTTGTTTTGGGGGTTTGTTTTTTGGAGGGGTGCTGTAAAAAATACATATGCTCTGTTAAAAAAACAATGATCTCTCTGTGGATCAGTTTTAATAATTATTACTAGGACCCATCCGGATTATATATCAACGGATCGATTACCTGTACTATATATATATATATATATATATATATATATATATATATATATATATTTAAACATTTCACACCAAGCAAGGCGGGAAGCCACTAGAACGCAAGGGGTTACAGAAAATTTAGAGCAATATCAGATAGGAGTGATAGAAGAAAAGATGAGGAGGAGGGTAGTGGATAGATCAAGGCAACTGGAGATGTCGATTGACATTACACTTGAATAGCTGGAGATTATAGCTCTCAGGGAAACTGGAATAGGGAAGGGAGTTCCACAGGCGAGAGGTGCGAGAGGTGCGAGACATGAAGCTATTGGGATAGAAGAGACGGCTACATTTAGGAGTTTCGACAGTGAAGGGGTAAGAGCGAGATGCCATCCTCGTAGGGCGCTTGAACTCATGACGTCTGGGAACCAGCGAATGCAGCTCCTCGGAGCAATTTCCATGAAAGTATTTGTAGAACACACAGAGGGAGGCGACGACGCGTTTGTGAGAAAGTGACTGTAGACGAGATGCCAGAGCAGGGCCAACTATATTGCATATCCGCCTCTGGAGCCTATCAAGAACCCCGAGGCAAACAGAAGGGGCATCAGACCATATATGGCAGCAATACTCCATGCAAGGGCGAATTGTTGATTTGTAGATCTGGAGGATCGATTCCGGGGAGAAAATTTTCCTAGCGCGGCACAGGGAGCCAACTTTCCTTGCGGTGGACGAAGCAATTGACTCAATGTATTTATTCCATCTCAGGTCAGCAGTCAACGTGAGACCAAGCAGCCGCATAGAGTTGCTCTCGAGAAGTTGAGCGTCAGACATTCTAATGGAGGGCAGGGAAGGATCTCTGTGGTGATTAATAGAGAGCAGTTTTGTTTTTGAGGCATTAAAGTTGACCAGCCAATTCCTGCCCCAGTTCACAACCAATTGGAGGTCCTTTTCGAGACGCACGGCCAGGTTAGTTTTGTCCGTGACACTAGACTCGTTTTTGAGGCAGGAATAAATTGTGGTGTCATCCACGTAGATGCCAACTTTGGAATTTATGGCGTCAGGAAGGTCATTTATGTAGATAAGGAATAGAGTGGGGCCTAGGATGGAGCTTTGAGGAACACCTGCGTCCTTGTCGGTAGAGGAGGTCAGGACTTCGAACTGGTTGAATAAAGGAGGTATAGAGGGTTTGCAATTGTTCAATACGCTCTTGCAGAGACGCCAATAATCTTTGGAGCCAAATTTGCGAGATGCAATACGTTCCTTCATTCGAGCCGCAAATAGTGACTTAGCATCATTGAGGACACGCTTACATTCGTTACGGGCGGAGGCAAAGAGACGTCTATTGCAGTCAGACATGTCACTACCAAATAGGTGGAAGTAGTGGTTCCTATGGAGGAGCGCGACTTGACCCTATATTTCCTTGATGGGTGAAAGCGTCGATTCCAGCTTTAACCCAGGATGAGACCTCAGAAGCACATTCTTGGACGGGGAGCGTAAAGACTCCATTCCAGGGGACATCGCGGAGGAAATCACGGAACGCGTCCCAGTCAGCTCGTTGATAGTAGAACGAAGTTCTAGTGGTAGGTGGTTCTTTATAGGGGGTGGAGTTGAAGGAGACGCTAACAGATACTACCGCATGATCAGAGTTACCAAGAGGGCAGAGTTGCGAGGCGCTGCAGGACTCGGGGATGGAGGTAAAACACAGGTCGAGAAGAGAGGCTTTACCTTCCCGGTTGAAGGCAAAACGAGTGGGGAAGGTAACTATCTGTGTGAGGGAATGAGAGATTGAAAAATTGAGCGTTTGAATGCCTGCGTGGTCAGTAGTAGCATTCTTAAGCCACAAGGTGTTGTGGGCGTTAAAGTCGCCAAACACAAAAATGTGAGGAAACGGGTGGAGGGAGAGAGCCTTGTCTATGCTGTCAGAAATGCTATCGAGTATCGAACAGTCATGAGAGGATGGAGAGCGGTAAAGGAAGAAGAGATAGCTTACCGCATTGAGGAGAGAGAGTCGGAGACACATGCATGACTGGTCTGACGATTCAAGAGAGAACTCTCTGGCCAGAGGGAGATGTTCCTTGACGTAGACACCAAGACCGTGCATGTGGGTTAGAGAGTCTTTTCTGAGGACAGGAAGGTAGCCGGGGATCGAGAGATCAGAAGAGGGGATAGAAGAGACAAGGTTGGTCTCACAGAGAGCCAGTATATCCGGGCAGTTTGCAGTGAGGAAAGATTCCATACTGCAGAATTTAGTCCTAATGCCAGGGATGTTGGAGAACGAAATGTCGAGGAGTTTAGGTGATTTTTGAGTGGCTGGTTTAGTGTTACTTTTTCGTTTTTTGTAAGTCAGGTGGAATTTTGTTTGGAAGATGAGATGGCCCGAAGTAAAAGAAACAGACAGTTTCGGCCGTGAAGTGGGCAGAGAGGAGTTGGCACAGCCTGCATTATAATGTGGCCTCAGGGTTGCCCACCGGAGGTGACTGCAGGGACACCTTTCCATGCGCGACATGGCACTACAAACACCCCGGTATTATACAACTGTTGATCAGAGCTGCCGCTCAAGACGCTACGCAACAGTTAGGGCTCCTAACTACCAGTCGGAAACAGCAACCAGAGAACTGTCAACCGTGTACCCTCAGAATGAAGAGGTAATGCCACAGACTGCACACATCACGGGAGAAACAGAGCTGCACTAATACAGAGGCCAGAGAGAGAAAGAGTACCGAGAACCCCTTCCTAGACAAGAAACAAGGCGTAAGCCTCTATTCATGTCCAAGAGAAGAGGGAGGAGTGTTGACCGGGTGGTAGGAGAGACTACCTACTCCTATTACATATAAACACAAACAAGGACGACAAAAACAGAGGGAAGAATAGGGGGGAAGGTAACAGGCAAAGAGTCCAGGTTGACACTTGGATATACCCTTTCACAACATCAAGTTTTAATTTTTAACTCCCCTTAAGTTCCATTGTCTATTCTAAAAAGAAATTGAAGAAAATAAGGTTACCCGGATTTATTATCGCATCTAGCCAGGGACAATTGAGAAATCGATAGAATGTTTAACCGATATTATTACTTACGATTAAACATTATTTTGGGGATATCCATGTTTCAATGGAAGCTCTGTTGTATTTTCGTTTGTTTTTTGGGGGGGTGGGAGGAGTACTGTGTTAATTATCTCTACTGGGCTGCTCATTTGACAGAATTAATAAAGAAAGTGTTCGAACCTGCGTCCCTCTTTGTGGGAGAAACCACCGTTTAATCAGACGTGATTTAGACCGCTCGGCCGCAGACAGCGTTACACCCGGGAAAGGTTTAATTACCCTTTTGAAGAATGTGCATCCTCTCGTTCAGATCTTCTCAGAATCCCATATCTGCTCATTTTCTTCCTATTTCTCAAATTTCTATTTTTAATCATTTCAGCGCAGGCAAGGCGATAAAAGTTATTAGGATGCAAAGGGTTAACGAAAGGGAAAAAAAACAGAGAGTAAAATAAAAGAATAGAATACAGGAAGATAGAAGATGACGATTGACATCGCATTTAAATTAAGATCGTAGCTGATAGGAAAGCAGGAAGTCGGAAGAGAGTTCCAAATTAGTTACGTGCGAAAGAAGAAAAAATTAGCCTAGACCTTATGGTTACAACTAGCAATTTCAATAGTGAAATTATGAGACCTAGCTGCCAATCTTGTCTTGTGCTTAAATTCGTGAAGTCGAGATACCAACAATGAAAATTCATCGGAACAGTTTCCGGGAAAATATTTATAGATCAGTGAAAGGGGAGCTATGTTACTGTGACGAGAAAGTAACTGAAGCTGAGATGCCAGATCAGGACTAATAACGTTGTCGATTCTTCTCTGCATTGTGTCATGAATATCTAGATATATAGCAGTACCACCAGACCTGGGGCGGCAGCAATATTCGATACACGGACAAATAGTAAACTTATAAATGTGAAAGATGGATTCTAGCAAGAAAAATTGTCTCGCACATCATAGTAAACCGAATTTTCTAGCTGAAGACTTAACAATTAATTCAATAAAATCATTCCATTTCATGCCAGTGGAAAACGTGAGACCAAGAAGGTGCAATGAATTGCTCTCCTGGAGGTTAGCGTCAGCCATGTTGATGGAAGGCAAAAAAAGATTAAGGTGATTATATAGAAAGCAGTTTCATTTTAGAGGTGTTCAAATTAGCAAGCTATTTGCCACAGTTTACAACAGATTGTAGGCCATTTTCGAGATCAACTGTCAATTTGTTTTTATCGAACCCAGCGGGCTTATTATTAAGGCAAGTGTAAATAGTTGTGTAATCGGCATAGATATCGAGTCGGGAGCTGATGATATTGAGAAGATCGTTGATAAGGAAGAGATTGTGTCCAAGAATAGAACTCTGGGAGGTGACCGGATTAATTCAAAAGGGTCTAGAGGAATGGCCGTTCAAACAACTTTCATTACGCAGTTTGATAAAAAAAACAAAAAAACAGATTGAATCAAATAGAAAAAACGGCCAGAAACACCATAGGCCTTCAAGTTGTGAAGAAGACCAGCATGCCAAATCCTGTCAAACGCCTTCGAGATAATCTGAAGCAGCAAGCTGAGCTTCGTCATTCTTACCTAATGCTTAACAGATTCTTTCAGCAAAAACTGCCAACACATCGGTGTTTGACTTAGAGAAGCGAAAGTCATATTGTTTGTTGATTAGAGCATCTAATACTTTGCCAAAGAGAAGTAAAAGATTTAATAGGACAAGAGTTTAAAGGGTCAGACGGTTCTACAGAGTTCTAAAAATGGGAACTACAGAAAAGGAATTCTAACAATCCGGAAAGCAAGAAGTAACAAAACATCTATTGTAGAACTTGAAGTGAAAAGGAACCAGTTCAGGAATACATCTCTTAAAGACACTTGCAGGGTTACCATCTGATCTACATGCTTTGTGAGAATCAAGTTTGACGATGATAGAGGTAACTATAAAAGGAGTTATATGCATATCACACAGTACGAGATTCAGTTCTAAGTGGACAGTCTGACAAAGGGACTCTTGATGAGTAGGGAGCAGAATTCAAAGAGAGAATTTGCAGGCTTTATCGGCAGAATATTATAGCACTTGAAATTGATTGAATAAAGAAGGGATTAAGAACGTACACTTAATTAACACACTCTCACAGAGCTGCCAGTAGTCACAAGAATCAAACTTGACTTAGTTTCCGAGCAAAGCATTCAGCCTTGTCGGATGAGAACATATTTGTACATATTACGAGTGGACACAAAGCTATGTTATGATCAGACCTATCACGTTGATAAGCCGGATAAGGTAATTCTTTTAGGCTATAGCGGCAGAATTTAATCCTATCATAAATACATATATATATATATATATATATATATATAGAGAGAGAGAGAGAGAGAGGTGTGCGTGAGTATATATATATATATATATATATCATCATCATCATCACCGGTAGCACAACTCCCAGCCATTGTGCATTAAAATGGGAGTTGAGCTACCGGTGATGAAAAAAAATGTATATTTGTTTTTGTTCTTCACAGAAGACATTTGGATTTAAGATCAAAATATGAATATGTGACAACAGTTCAGAATGTCAGCTTTTATTTCCTGCTATTTACATTTAGATGTGTTAAACAATTTAGTTTGTTTGAACCCATCCATTTTTCAAGTGAGCAAAACTATTGCAAAACTTGACTGACAGGTGTTTCTTGTTGCCCAGATGTTGCTTTTTATATTGATTGTTTAAACACTAAATAGCTCTGAATGCCTACTCTTTGTTTCAGCTTTGGGTTTCTCCTGTAAAGACCGCATTAAAAGGATAAACCAACATGAAAACAAAAGAGCCGTCTAATAAAAGAAAAGCAAGCCATCTTGAAGCTGAGAAAAGAAGAAAAATCGATCAAATCTGTTGGACAAACATTGGGCATAGCCAACACAACAATTTGAATGTCCTGAAAAAGAAAGAAACTACTGGTGTACTGAGCAACAAGCATAGAACAGGACCCCCCAAAAAATCAACAGTCAGTGACATCAACAACAACCTCCAGAGTGCAGAGGTGAAGGTTTCACAATATACCGTACGAAGAAGAATTTCAGAGTAGAAATATAGAGGCCATACCACAACATACAATCCATTCATCAGCAGTAAGAATCGGAAAGCCAGATTGGAATTTGCAAGGAAGTACAGAGATGAGGGACAAAAATTCTGGAAGAATGTTTTATGGACTGATGAGACCAAATTTAATCTCTACCAAAATGATAGAAAAACCAAAGTGTGAGAAAGAAAAGATCTATTTATAATCCAAAGTATACAACCTCATTTCTGAATACATATACATATATAAAGACATATATATATATATATATATATATATATATATATATATATATATATATATATGATGGATTCTACCGTCGTTTTAGACGTATGAGTATCTTTCAGTTCAGCTTTTATGTTTATGTTTCGTATGAGACAAAAATCCTACACTGAGCAACAGACAGAACAAGTTGGCCAAGGAAAACAACAGCAGTTGATAACAGAAACATTTTGAGAACTGTGAGGGGGGAAAAAACTCAAAGCAACAGTCTGTGACATCACCAACAATTTACACTATGTAGGGGTAGATTTTTCACAATCCACTGTTCAAAGAAGATTTCGAGAGCAGAAATATAGAGGCCATACCACAAGATGCAAACCACTCACCAGCAGGAAGAATCGAAACGCCAGATTGGAATTTGCAATAAAGTACAGAGATGAACGTCACAAGTTCTAAAAGAAAATTTTATGGACTGATGAGACCAAGGTTAATCTCTACCAAAGTGATGGAAAGGCCAAAGTGTGGAGGGAGAAAGGATCTACTTATGATCCAAAGCGTATATGCTCAGCTGTGAAACATGATGGAGGTAGTGTCTTGGCTTCGGATTACATGGCTACTTTTGGAACAGGCTCATCCATATTTATTGATGATGTAAATCATGATGCTAGCAGCAAAATCAATTCAGAAGTCTACAGAAATATGTTGTTTGCCAATTTACAGAGAAATGCATCCAAACTAATCGGGTGGAAGTTTATCATGCAGCAGAACAATAACCCCAAACGTACTGCCAACACAACTAAGGACTTCAGAAGAGGAAAAAAGTAGACAGTTTTAGACTGGCCAAGTCAATCACCGGACCATAACCCAATAAGGCATACATTTCATCTCTTGAAGAGGATAGTGAAGAAAAAAATCCCAAAAAGAGCTGAAAGAAGCTGTGTTAAAAGTATGGAAAAACATCACAAATGAAGACTGCAAGATTGGTGGCGTCAATGAATTGTAAATAATGCCGTTATTGCTAGAAAGTGTTATCCAACCAAATATTATGTTATTTACTTTAGGACTATCTGTTCCTTAACTTTTTCTCACCTAAAATGGAGTGATATAATACAAACCGTGACTAAGTTACATAGTATACGTTATAAATTCAAATTAACAAAAAAATCGATCGAATTTATAAACTCAATTGCAAAGATTGTCCAGCAAATTATATTGGGATGACCTCCAGATCACTAAAAGAAAGAATAGACGAACATCGGCGTATTTATACTAAGGTAATAAAAAATGAACCGACCAAAAAAAAAATCCTAGAGAATTCTTCAGCAATTGCACTTCACGCCATCAATGAAGGTCAGGAAATAGATTTTGACCAACCTGAAATAAAATAAAAACGTACCGAAAATGTCAATAATAGAATTGATGCAGCACAGATTCACCCAGCATGGACTTCCCTACTTCAATGGAAAATACGAAAAATCTAGAAGGAGTATTTTTTTTCTATTCTTTCTTTCCTTAAATAATTCTCACGCTTTTAGCTTACGCATGTCTCGCGAAGTGAATTCGATCGAATGTTTTCTGTTAATTTGAATTTATAACGTATAAAATGTAGCTTAGTAACTGTTTCATTTATTTCTTAAAGGGGATCAAGGATTGCAAAAGCTTTCCGAATTATATCTGTTTTTGCAATAAATTATCCATTGGAATTACAAGGTTTTATTCTTTTTAATTCAACTTCACGAATGAAGCGTTTTTACAATTACCAGAAAATAAGAGCTGAAATTCATATTTTGATCTTAAAACCAAATGCCTTCAGTGAACAACGAAAACAAAGGAATTGGTTTTACCGTTCCAATACTCTTGGAGGAAACTATATATATATATATATATATATATATATATATATATATATATATATATATTCATGCACGTTTCATTAAATAATATAGACAAGTGTTGTCTATTTTATGTAAAATTTTTTCGTAACGTCTGATAAGTTTAATAACATTATCGTTGAACGAAGAAAGAAATTCACAATATTCATCCATATTTTTTTAATACAATCTAAGCTTTCGGCTTACATAAGCCATTATCAAAGATGTCAATTACAACATATTAAACAATATACGGACAAGACAGTGATCATAGTCTGTGATTGTTTACATAGATGATTTCTAAGCAACGATAAACACGCGCATATAAGACGCGAAAATCGCACCGCATCTCATGACGTCATATATGACCACACGAGAGTGAATTGTAGAAGTATGGCAAGCCGTTAGTATAAACCAATGTATGTTGTTTTAAATGCCTAAAAATGTTACGAAAAAATTTTACATAAAATAAATAGACAACACTTGTCTATATTATTTAATGAAACGTGCATGAATGAAAAGATGCTGCCTAAATACACAATATATATATATATATATATATATATATATATATATATATATATATATATATATATATATATATATGAGTGTGTGTGTGTTCTGTTATTTATAATTGGCAAATAAAGCACTGTAATTTACGTGGGCATGATGAAAATTGCCAGCCTCATCAAGAATCCCTTTTGTCAGATATTAGGAAATGGGTTGCAGTTATATCCGAAATTATTTTACCGCCCATATTATATTTAATTTAAAGATAAATGACAGTAGTTTTCTAATATCAAAAAACTAGCTACAACAGTCATTTTTGACAGAACGTGAATATATAATATCGCACACTGAGTGCTGATGTTATAGACACTCATATTCAACTAGAAGTTCCGTTTTTTTTTTTAATTGTTCCGTTTTTTGGGGTTTTTTTTTAATTAAACAGTATTTTTTATCCAACTACATCTACCAGACTGAATATTCGAGAGATCTTGTCAGAAAAATATGCGTGTTCCGGCAGGATTTGAACCTGCATCTACTATGAAGAACCTTCATTGGATCTGACGTGTCTAACTGATCGGCCACTTAGGGTCAAACAAGGCCGGAATAGTGCCTTTTGAACAAACACTTCTTTGCCGATTCTTGAAAACATCTGCTAGAAATTCACTTTTGCCAAAAGTCGAAAAAATGAGATCAAAGCTCACGACAAATACAGAAAATGAACAATGAAACATTAAAAGAACATAAGGAAATTTTATTTTTGATTCCTTTAATTTGCCTGAAGAAAGTCACGAGACCGGAAACGTGTAGCAAAAATATGAAGAATAAAATATAATATATAAACTAAAACAAATCTACATTATAACCAAAAACTTTGACGGTTTATCTTTTTTGAAATATACATTTTTCTCTCGTTTGAACAATTATAACCTTTCCCTATATATATATATTTATATATATATATATATATTTGTGTTGGTCTGAGAGGGTGATCATAACTATTTTCTCCTCCAAACAACCAATGTGTAGAGGTTTTGTATTTATTGCTGTAGAAAGATGATGTTTTCCTTACTTTACATATTTTGATTTTTGTTTTTAATTTCCTATATATGTTTAGAAAGCATTGTACTGTTCGCGTATTTACTATTTCTAAAGGATGTTTTGTGTGCGTCATTTTTTTCTGGTTCCAGCCTCTTTCACTTACAACACTATAAAATAGATACAAATAACATTGCATTCGGATGGAAAATTACTTTTACTCAGTAGGTTCTAGAATAATTTCGAACATAGCCGGTACCGTCCACCGTTAGGATAATAGTCCTTATTACCCATAATGAACCATTGACCTGTATATAAATAGTCGAGCCAAAAATACAACATGCATTGCGTGAAGATTGCGTTCAAGCATGCAACAGACTGTAACGCTTGTTGTTAACAGTCAGTGTCCACTTATACACACACACAACCACAAACACAGACACACACACACACACACATATATATATATATATATATATATATAATATTTTTTGTTTAAAGCTCTACTTCTGTATGGAGCACTGTCTTCTTAAAAATAAAAACAAAAATACTAAGGAACTCCGGATTATGCACCCAACGTGTTCTTTTCTATTTTCTGCATACCTGTGCATTTATATATATATATATATATATATATATATATATATATATATATATGACAGAACGTGTAGGTGTAAGCTGATATAGTGATTTTCTAAGAAAACACTTTTTCGAACAAAAGAAGAATTAAATAAAAAGTTTAATCATGGTACCTTGTCTGTCGTTTTTAATGAAACATGTATAAATGAAGGATTCCTGCCTAAATACAAAATTATATATATATATCAAA
The DNA here is from genome assembly GCA_903632075.3 of Acanthosepion pharaonis. NCBI lineage: Eukaryota > Metazoa > Mollusca > Cephalopoda > Sepiida > Sepiidae > Acanthosepion > Acanthosepion pharaonis. Next base: position 1,328,554 of record CAHIKZ030000760.1, read on the forward strand.
GTGATTGCAAGATTGGCAGACGGCAAGAAAAAGCGGTGAAATTGAGATTAACACTTAAATTTAAGATTTTTTTACGGAATTGACAAGTGGGGCTTGGGTATGGCATAAAACTACATCCGACAATGAAGTCTCGACTAGAAGACAGAATTAGGGCACCCCTCACCATTGTTACCTACTGGTGATTTTTGGCTATGATCTAGTACTTCTTTCTCCCTTCACCATAGTTAAGGTTTGTTTCTTTTTCACACAAAAAACCCATGGGTAGGGTTTTTTTTCTTTTCTTTTCTTGTACTGTTTATTGAGTTATTGCTATGAAAAAATGGGATAAGAGTAATTATCACTGGGTAGAGATTTTTTTGTGCATATATGTGTGTATGTCAGTGATTGAAACGTAAGATTGTTATTTACCAATCTAAGTCGAGTGTCGCCAAATTTCCTAAGAACGGGTGACTGTTTGCTTCTTTATTTTTTTTTTTTTTGAGAGTAAAGAGGCTGGGAAACCGTTTTTCTTGATTGGATTCTGAAAAACCAAAGGAATTGTAATTTTAGTATACAATGAGAATAGTTGAAGCTAACAGATAGCACACAATTGATATCCGATCAGTACCGAATGGTTCACTCTAGAGAAGGGATATGATATTGCGAGACACGAACCCCTCACTTATATATATCACTGGTGATGCGTGCTATTGAATAAGAGAAGAGGCGACAGACTGTTTCATGCTACACATAATCATCAGACCTAATGAATGCGTCTAGTATGAAACAGTCTGTCGCCTAAGTGTTGATTTCAGTGTTCACTTTTATATTTATATACGCTCTACCCCTGATATTGATCACTTTATTCCATAAATATAACACATCTGAAAATGTATATATATATATATATATATATATATATATATATACCATATAACTGTTCATCGTCATCTTCAACAACTTGGAAAAGTTCCTCAACTTGGAAAATGGGTGCCTCATGAATTTTCTGAAAACCTCAAATTCCGAGTTGACATCTGCTCTTCTCTCCATTCTCGCCAACTTGTTTCACCTTTTTTGGATAAACTTGTGACTGGCGACGAAAAATGGATCTTTTATCGAAATGTTAAGCGTCGTAGACAGTGGCATGTAAAGGGGAAGGACACCAGCCATAGCCGAGAAGGGAACTTCATGGGCAAAAAGTTCTTCTTTCAATCTGGTGGGATCGCCAAGGAATAATGCACTTTGAATTCTTACCACCTAATGCAACAATTAATGCTCAAATATATTGTCAGCAATTAGAGCGTTTGAACCAAGCTTTGAGGAAAAAAAGACCTTCTCTCGTAAATCGAAATGGGTGATGTTTCATCAGGACAATGCGCGACCCCACACAGCAAGAATCACGTCACAAAAGATCGAAGAACTTGGTTGGGAGAAAATTCCTAATCCACCTTATTCTTCCGATCTTGCTCCTTCAGGCTACCATTTGTTTCGTAGCTTACAGAATCATTTGGAAGAAACAGCTTTTGTAACACAGGAAGAGGTTAAAACTGATATTTGTGCCAGAACCCACATCACAACAAAGATTTTAGTGGGGAGAAAAGACAATAAAAGAACAGAATCCAGGAAAACAAAAAATGACGATTGACGTTGCATTTAAATATTTGAAGATTGTGGGTGGCAGGGTAGCAAGAAATCGGAAGAGTTCCACAGTCGAGAAGCGTGCGAAAAGAAACTATTAGAATAGAACATACAGTTACATCTATTTCAACAGTAAAACGATGAGACCTAGTTGCCAATCGAGTACTGCGCTCAAATTCAAGTGGTTGAAGGAGAGCTCATTAGAACAATTACCATGAAAATATTTATAGAAAAAAACATAGGGAAGCCACATCAGATAGGTGGGAAAATGACTGGAGTCGAGATGCTAGGTTAGAACCAATAACATTACAGACAATTCCTTAGATTTTGTCGAGAATCTCGGGATATATCGCAGCAGCATCAGATCAGAGTAGAAATATAAACAATAAGTTGACTTTGTGAGTGTCGAAAAAAATAAACGCGTCTAAGCGTCATACGCAATAGATATTAACTAGCCACTCTAATAAACCCCATAGTCTCCTGAGACTGGTGGATGTTTCTTATTCTTTTATATGCTATGTTCCTTCAGGACGTTGACGATCGTGGCTCTCCACAATTTCCTGCTCTTTGTAGCTTTTAATAAAATTTTGTCTTTTTGTTGTCTCATATAAACCCTGTTCCGCCATTCATTTACTCAAGCTCGCTAAGTAGGTTGTTTTCGTTTGTCCCTCTTGACTTCAATCTGTGTTATGAGTATCAAATTTTCCAAGCTCTCTTTCCTCACTATATTACCAAGTAATTTCAATTGTCTCTTTCTGATGTTAAGTATAAATGTCCTTTTTTTCTTTCTAGTTTTTCTAAAACTTCGTCGTTGCTCAAATGTTCGGTCCATGGTATCCTCCTTCTGTATGACCACATTTCTCTTGCTTGAAGCCTCTTCTTCATCTGTGAGGAGAATTTCCAACATTCACTGTCATGTAGGAGGACTGATAATACGTAACAAACTAAAAAAAATTAACTATGTTCTTACTCATTATGGATGACTAGTATAAAGGATGTTAATTATAGTTGGATCTTGGCTAATTACATAGTCGTTCTGTTTATTTGTATTGAGTGTCGGTTTGTTCGTGACAAATAAAAAATAAACTAATTACAGAAAAAATAAGAAAAATAAACAATCGTTCTAAATGTCTTCTTCTTTAATTATTTACGCCCTTTTACGACTGCCATAAGTTGTTTTCACTTTTAACTATGGCACTCATCCATCTTGAAGAGACGTTTTGTCAAGTTTTGCCGCTCTTAATAACCAACGCAGATTAAGGCCACAATTACTACACACGCGTTCATGTTATTCAATATTAGCATTTCTGGCAGACATATTTCTATGAACAAGTTAAGCACGTTTTTTGAACACACGTTTCTAATGTTGACGAAGATTTGTGCGAATGTTTGTGAACGTAATTTAATGAGTTGCTTTGTAAAAAGTGATGAACTGTGAAAGGACATGTAGCTATAACAATAATCCCGATGTAATATTATATTAACGAGTATTTTAAATGATTTTTTCTTCGTGAGCATTTATAAAAAAAAATAATATATGTACGAGGAAATCCCGAAAAGTTATTGCACCGATCAAAAACCCCATCCAAAAGAAAATAACTGATGCCTGATCATTTAGTGTGAACTGAGGAATTAAATCGGGCAAAGAACTTTTCAGTGCCTCTTCAGTGTATGTTTCAACGTCAGTTGCGCATTTACGAATGTATATACTTGAAAAGTAACTCGACTGATGCTTATACTAAATAGTAATACGTTTATAGACTATTTAGTATTACTGTTATCTTTACGAAAAGTCAGATCGGCCAAACGAGTTCAAATTCCGGTCTAACCTGTTGTATTCACTTTCGCGCTGACGCCATTGGGAAAGGCGTGTATCCATCTTTTCTCCCTGCAGATATGGTTTAAAAATAGGACAGACTCGACTACAAGGATTCCTTATTGGCGGTCATATAAGATATGCAGATGACACTGCGTTGATATTAGTTATGGAAAAGAAACTACATAAACTCATACAAAAGGAACAGCCCAATATGCAAATTACAAATTGGAGATACCAAAAGATTACAAAAATTTAAATATCTGGGTAGTGTTTTAACAGTGGGCGTCAAATGCGTTACTGAAATACGAAGGCGCGTTTGAAATAGCGAAAGTTGCCTTCCAAAAGTTAAGCAAAGTATTAAGAAACAGAAGAATTTTGTTATAGAACAAAGAAAAGACTACTGAACTGTTACGTAATATCAGTCATTCTGTATGGCAGCAAATGCTGGACAATCTCAACTGATGAAGAGAAGACTTAAAGCAGCAGAAATTTGGTTCTACAGGATACCATGGACCGAACTCGAGAGCAACGACGAAGTTTTAGAGAAAGTTGACACAAAAAGGAAACTTATACTTAACACCAGGAAGAGATACTTGAAGTTTCTAGGATACATAATGAGGAAAGAGGGATTGGAAAATCTGATACTCACAGGACAGATCGAAGTCAAGAAGGACAGAGAAAAACAACACAAAACTTAATGGTCTTGAGTAAATATATGGCGGAATAAGATTTAGGAGAAGTAACAAGACAAAATTTATTAAGAGCTACAAAGAACAGGAAATTGTGGAGAGCCATGAATAAACTCTAGAAAGCTATAATCCCCTACGTCCGGCAGGGACATGATTGTTTTTAAGTGCTTATATATAGAAAACAATTATACACGGGCTTTATATCATAAAAAATATTTATTAAATTTGTAATTATATAGTCTATAAGTATCTCTGTGATGACCTGTGATGTGTAACTTTTGATTTGGTCATCATCAACGACAGCAGGTCTACCGGAACAGACTCTGTTTTCCAGGTCAAATTTTCCACTTTTGAACCTAGCGAACCAATTATGAAAATAACACAATTTCCATAAATGACACATATCTGTTTTGATGTTTGTACGGCATTTTTTTTTCGGAAAATAAATGACGGAATTGCATCTCACTTTCCTCCATTTTTACTTTTAACATAAAAAAATTTCAAATTTACAATCCACATAGGAATCGAATAGAAAAACTCGTTGAAATAACAACTTTCAGAATGTGTCTAAATTTCAGTCACACGTGAACTGAAATTATGTGTTCAAATGCTGCCAACTATTAAAAAAGAGCTACAAACTTTTGTTAAAGCCCAGTAATATATATAACTAATTTTTTTTTGTTTTTACAATATGCTTACCTGTGTTGAGATCCTCAAACTATTTAGTGTTGTTGAAGTTATCGCTATCATTTTTTTGAAATCTCCACAGTATTTAGAATTGTTGAAATTATTGATGATATTTTTTGTCCAGATTTACAAACTCTACATTTAGTTCAATTTCACAAACTAATGGATAAAATTTGAATAAGCTGATTTATTTGGAAAAATACTTTGACAAAAACCCTTATTTGGAGGCTTAATATTTTCTTTAATTTTATATGATAAACAATATTTTTTAAGAATTTTTTTCATTTTATTCTTTTTAACAGCGAAGAAAGAATTCTTAGGATTTTTTTACTCTTGAGCATGCAACATATAACTGGCCATGTCTAAATATTTCTTTCTGCTTTCGATCGCTCAATGTATGGCTATTTTAAAGGGTGTGACAGAGGGACTAACAGAAGTCACAGAATTTTATATAGAAAGTATATCTTTTCATATATATTTTATCCAAATAAGGTATATTTAGATAACAAGTGCCCATCCAAATAAATTCAACCGATAAGGTCTGTCTTTTTAAGTCTTTATTTAATTTTTTACAATTTTCGAATAAGACTTTGTATATCGGAATCGAAATTGTAGATAAACTGTTTAAAGTTCATGTTTGTTCTGTTTTGTTCAAGTACTTTCGACTGTTTTAGTCATTATCAAGAACCATGTATTCTTAGTGTGATAGACAAGATTCCACTGGCTACTTCCATGCATTTTTAGAGAGTTGAATCAGTTTAAAGTGACGTCACGTATAACGGTTAAAGCTAGCCAGCCTGTAACGAAAAATCATGTGTAAAATATTATACGCTTTACTATATTTTGTACACATATTAAATATTATATACATATTTCAAGATATCGTCTCTTATGGTGAACTGTTTGTTTTGTATTATAATAACGTCTAGGATTTTGAGTCTATCCTTGCATTGGGTGCTGTATAATATTTGGGGTTTTATCTACTAATATTTAGTTGCGTTTTTTTGTGATGTTCTGATCGATATGTGCACGAATTGCACTAAGTTTCGGCAAGTGACATGTCAACATACGACAGAGTGTGTTGCATGTGTAGCTAATGTAATAATGTAATGTTGTTTTTTTTAATATTAGAGAGAACTCATAAACAGCACTATTTTTACACTGAGAATTTTTTACGTCCCAAATCATTGGTAATAATTACATGTCTTGAAGCTTTTATAATAAATGATAAATTTAAGGTGTTTGTTTGGATCGTTAAACGATATTTACTGTTGAATCATATTTTCAATGGCTTTTTCATCCTGTTTATAATTAGGATGCATCTGGTTATGATAAAATAAGTTAATTATGAGTTTATTTTTGTTTGTTTTTTTTCTAAATTTAATTAAGGCTAACTGTATTTGTTCATCAACGACATGGCTGGGGGGTAAGTCATTGGTAAGTGTTTTTATGTTGCTTAGTTTATTATCACAGGCAAACAACATATACAGAAGCATTGATGGTCAAAAGTATATCTTCATATAGTCCTTCCGCATAAACACACACAAATATATATATGTGTGTGTGTGTGTGTGTGTGTGTGTGTGTGTGTGTGTGTGTGTGTGTGTGTGTGTGTGTGTATGTTTACAGCCTGTCTGAAGTTATTATGCAAATCAAATAAACCTCAATAACTCAAAAATTTCTGAATCAATATTTGACAAATTTAAGCACGTCCATTTCCACCCTTAGTAAAATATTTAACTAAATTTTATGCCATTTTTTAATGGTTAACTTTTTAAATATTTGGAATTTACGAAAATGGAATGATTGGAGTTAGTATGCAGATTAAACTAATATTAGTATTATTATTATTAGTATTAGTATTAATATTTGTAAGACCTGAAATCTAATAAAAACTATTTTTATTTTTGTCCATATGTTGAAACACGGGTAAAGGGTAGGATCTAACAACTGCTGAAAAACAGAAGATAACAAAGTTATTGGGTGAGGGAATGTCTACATTGGAGATATCAAATGTGCTTTGCAGATATCATCGAACGATAAAAAAAGGCTATTGAAAATTACTCGATGTAATGAAAAAGACTTTAAGATCTTGCTTCTTCAAGATGAACATAAACTAAAGCGAGTTATAGTGAAACAACAACTTTTACTCAGCGTTAAGATCTTTGAAAAGGTTGGAATTCAGGGAGTCAAGAAGGAAAAAAGGGTGTAGAATATTTTGTGAATTGGGATCTGCAAAAAAAATCTGTCGCTAAAGCAAATATTTTAAAGCGTCAAAATTGAGCCAAGAAATACATGAAAATTGACTTTTCTAAAGTAATTTTTACAGACGAATTTCGAGTGACATTTGATGAACCTGATGGATGGGCCGTAACATCGTTAAAGAGACTGAAAGAATTGTCATTTTTTTTATCGCCCCAGAAAATACCTAACTCCTACTACCATTCTCTATCTTTACAAGAGCCATATCAGACCAAAGATGAAGTATTGATGCTATATCTGGGCTGGCGCTGCCCTCTCCTCATTGTTCACTTTCCCACCGACGAAACGTTGCTAACCCCTCACTACTCTATTAGTATTACCATGAAAAATGTTCAAACGAGCTACATTCCTTATTTCCATCAGTTCAGACCTTCACGGCTAGGACCCGCCAAGCTACGTTCACCGAGTTGACTCATCTTCATTCCCTTCATCTTCCATTGGTAAGGAGGAAGTTCCACTCAGATAGCTTCTTCAACAGAACGGTAATTTTGTGGAACTCTCATGAAGATGATTCCCTGGTAACTACTCTTTAATTCTAGTGTCAGCCAATATCTAGTTACGTTACGTGGTCTGATTAAACGTGGATGAAAACATGATGAACTTCGGACAGCTTCTCCATAAATTTAACCCGGATGCGCGGCAAATTATACGCAAACTGGAGAAATTAAATACAAAATTACAGAGATAGATATTACCGGTTGATATCGCTTGCATGAATTCTTGTAGACTAGTCCGTATATATATATATATATATATATATATATATAGCCTAATTCTACAAACAGAAGCCGCCCACGTTAAAACGCAAAGCTCTTCGGTAAAATGAATGCGAACACTCTGGCTGACTAAAAACAATACGCTATAATTATTAGTTTCTCTCTGCTGAGGGCTGATGGCTTAGGAGTAGAAATTCCGACTGACACCAAATTGGTCAGGTTTCGATCTTGACTTGGGCCTTTCGGGCGTCTATTCGCACTGAGGAGGTGCGATACAACGAAACAGTATTGTGGACGAATAATTGTACGGATATGAGCTTGTGAACCTGGGTTTCACACTTTTGCGATCATCAGAGTTTGTCTGATGATCACAAAACGTGAAACCCAGTCACAAACTCATATCCATACAACTGAATATCTTAGCTCTATTACTGATATTGAGCACTTTCCACTAAGTATTGCGCATATAATATATATAATATCAGAAAATATTAAATGCTTAATCAGCCTACTTGGCATGTTTCTGAATCAAATTAAATTATTTTACCTCCAACTTATCTCACTGAAAAGCACTTCCTCCTGGGTGTGTCCCTAAGGACATTTAAGTATGTGCATATGCCTCGATGTACAAATATAAGAGAAGGAGACATCGAGTACTGTACTCTTTCACCCTGCCGGCTTAATTAATAGTCCTCGTTTAATTTACTATTGATAATGCCCAACGAGATACAAATCTAGTGTGATTTGGCGCTAAATAGGCGTTACATCATTAGAACATGAAGAAGAAAAATGGTTCGAAACTAATAAAAAATCAAAAGCTATATAATTCTCTGGAATTTTAGCCTTCAAACAAATCAAGCCTGTTGACTAATTGTCGCAGAAACTGTTTCCGGTAGACCAGTGAATAAAGTTGAAAAAAAATGTTAAAACCTAAACAAATAACTAAAACTGTCCCGGAGAACATAGCAAAACCATCAAAACTACATTATTATTTAAATCAGCTGGAAGGGCTAGACTATTGAGGAGATTTTCTTTCACTTGACCTAACGTAGTCTACACAGTACAGGTATGAATAATCATCATCATCAACAGCAACAAGATCTGCCTTCTGACATTTTTTTATTCAAACTCTCGGATACAAAGGACTGTAGATGCAATTCCCGCTGTTTAAAAAAAACAAAAAAGGGCGTCTACTCAAATGCGTGTTTCCACTAAAACATAATGTTTAAAGTAATACAAAAAATGTTAACATCATAGAGATGAAAAACTTCATAAACTCACTATGAAGGAGTGATACTAGAGCTGTGAAATCTTGCATACATTAATTTGCCAAATTTGATCCATTTCCAAGATTAGTTGCTATTAGTTACTTTTTAAGTTTTTTTTTTTTTTTTGCACAGTCAGATGTCAGTTTGTCTGAAAAGAAACAATGCAGTTATTAATATGAAGAGTCGAAATTAATGCATGCAAGATTTCACAGATCTAGCATCATTCCTTCGTATTCAGCCAATGGACATTTCAACCCACCCTCGTACCTGGAAAGAACAAATGGAATTATTAATAAAAAGTGTTGAAATTAATGCATGCAAGATTTCACAGCTCTAGTATCACTCCTTCGTAGTCAGCCTATGAACTTTTCAGCCCAACCTCGTAATTAAAAAGCTATCAGTAAATAGATGAGAAAGGTAAAGATGATCATTCACAAAAACAATGTGAGTTGCCATTCTACAAAGACAACTGTTTTTTATTTCAGTGATCACTTATCATCTGTCTGTCTTGTCCCCCTATCTCAATTTGATAGAAGATATCTGGAGAACGCTGGTAATACAGAGTATTCCACTCTTGAGAAACTTAAATAAACTTTCACGGATGCTTGGGAGATCATTCATATTTTCAAAGCAAAAGGTGCAACCATAAAAAAATAAATTCAAACTATAAAAAACGCTTGTGTATTTGATACCTTTCTGTAATACTAACCCTAAAAAGCTCTTTAAAAATTATCTGAAAAATCTCGAAAGATTCCTTCCCTGCATCAGAAGAAAAATATTATTATTTGAAGAAAAATTGGATAAAAATGATAATGATGATGATGATAACTCTCCAGATGATGAAAGTCATTTTCCTACAAAATTTAGGTGTACCCCCTTTGATTCACAACGTTTTAGGAATCCGGTAGTTTATGACGAAGTACAGAAATAAGCTGGTAAGAAAAATGAAGATTTCTATAACGACTAGACGGCGAGTTTTAAGAGATGCAATATAATTTACATCAAAAGGTGTTCGGGAAACTGCACAAGCCTTAAGCAAGCTGCAGCAAGTACTGAAATCTTCCATTCAGTAATTCTAACTGTACTGATGCTAACAGGAACGAAACCATGTGTGCATAAATGCCACAAAAAAAAAGCCAGATGACAATTGACAGAAACGATCTTCAAAAAGCATCCTGATTTTCAGAACGACGCGGAGAGACGAAAAACACTTTTTATCTTGACGGGTCTGACTACAACTTTTTTTTAGTATGATCTTGACGAGAAACTTCAGAGAAGATTGCTCGCAGATTTGGTGGTGAAGGAATTACTAGTTGTGGGGCATGTTGTCTAATTATTGTTAACGTAACTCTGACTGCACTACCAAAAGATAGTAGAGCACTGCTTGATACCAAAGCTACGAATACATAGATGAGAAAGTAAATAGGCCATCTTTCAACACGACAGTATGAATTGTCATTCTTTAAAGAAAACTGTTTCATACTTCTGGGATCACTTTTCATTTGTAATGATGCGGTCTGCAATGTCTCTAAAGCTCAATCCCATAGAAAAGATGTGAATACTGACAACACCCAATATTCAACTTTTAAGGAGCTGAAACAGGTTATTATAGATCCATGGAGGAAAATCCCTCAATATATGCTCTCAAAATTGGTAAACTGTCATTCAGATTTTGAAAGCAAAAGGTGCAGCTATAAATTATTAACCTTAGTTAAAAGTGTTTTGTTAATAAAAACTGCTGACTTTTGTATAGTTTTTATAAATCGTTTTTATTTTATTAATATATATATATATAACTATATATATATATATATATATATATATATATATATTGGTTTGTTTTCTTCTCTTCTTCCAAAAAACACCCTGTCTTGGCCGCATGTAGGAAGATCAGTACAACCAAGCATACCCGTTCTATAACATCGAATAGCCCGAGTGAAGTCTTGATTAGTTGCCGTTTTCTGGGGGAACTTATATAATGCACGTTCTAAAGCTAGTAGCAAATTTTATTTTGGGTGTGGGCCGAATACTGATCATATTCGGTCGGGACACCCATTGAAGAAGTCTGTTGTTTATTTAGACCCGAAACTTCTAGTGACATGGGAGCAACAACACTGACGATGCACCTAGATTCGGCACTTAAAGGTGTATTTTTAATAATAATTACGGAACATAAAAATTTTCATGTTTATAAGAAGAAGGAAAAACAGTCTCTAAAGAATAAAAATAGAAATTTAAAACTATACAGAAAATAACTTGACGAGTCTAAATATTATAACTTTCTTTTTATGATCTCTACTGAAAGGGACAGCTTATAAACTTGGTGGGGTGGGGGAATTATAGTCTGGGGTGGGGGAATTATGGTCTAGGGTGGGGGAATTATGGTCTGTGATGGTTTTACTGACTGTCAGTTATGCGACCTAATAATTTATCGGACTTTGAAAAGGTGTCATTTTCCACTGCAAAAGCACAAGACGGCATGTTGCAAACCAAATTTTGCAAAAGCTAAAAGGGTTGAAATGAGACCCACCGTATTCACCTGATCTGGATCTTTCGGATTTTCATTTGTTCCGCACTCTACAGAACAATTTAAATGACAAAATATTTGACTCACAATGTTCTTCGAACAAAAAACACAAAATATCTCCGAAAATTACATCAACAAGATTGTAGATCCCTATTGCAGGCGCTCGCTCAGGCGCATTTTTGTTTATTCAACACCCACAGATCCCACCTGTACTTATACTGCAACTATGCTGAGTTACAGTTTCTGGTAAAGAGCGTGTTATCTAGCGTGATCAACAATTTGAACAAGACCAAAACGCTCCTGCTCTCGGCCACGATGACTTGTGACTTTGTGGCAGCACGGCTATCGACGGCCTACAAGGGTTCCGTCTACCCAATTTCACTGACAAGGCTTGGGTCAACCCATGATATGGTTTGCAGGCACTTTCCAAAGGTGCCACACGCTGGTATCGCCTCCTCCATTCCGATAACATAAGAAAGTCTCCTTCCTGACAAGTCGACTATGGTGAGATTCGAACCCAGGTCTCACGGTCAGAATGCGAACGTTCTAACCACTCGTCCACGAGTGATAATTTCTAAAGAGCAGATGAACGTCCAGCGCGAATCTCCAAAATAAAAGAACAATTAAGGAAGAAACAAGAATGAACTCAAGCGAAGTAGAAGCCGACCAAAATGAAAAGAAATACAGTTCCATAAAGAATGAAACAGAATTGTCAATAGAATGACCCGGATGTGGTTAGAGACAGAAAAGTTAAAAAGAGAAACAAAACTATTGATAACAATAACGGAAAACAAGTGCATTGGAACCAATTCTGTGGAGACAAAGATTAAGAAAAGCCAAAAGAAAATCAGGAATGTAGAGAATGATGCCAAGCGATAAACGATTTAGTAACTGAATACAGAAAATGGACCGAAGAAATCTAACAATAAGATCTTTTGTACGGTGATAGAAATCTTTTGGGAATTATGCAAGTGATCTAATTTCGCTCATGAAAACAAGTAGTATAAACACAAACTAGATATTGCCCTTGAAAATAAAAAAGAGAAAAATGCTCTGAGATTTCGTATTAGAAACAAACCACCCAATCAAGGCCAGAAAACCAGGTTAGATTATAGTGAACAAGAGGAAAAAGATCTGTCAAATAGTGAAAGTAGATCTCTCAAAGGACCTCGGAGTGAAACTAAAAAATTAATTGAATATCAAGATCTTACCAAACAAGTGAAAAAATAAAATAAATCATAAAAGAGAGATTCATGCCCATAATAATCACGTTGCCACTGGAAATGATTCCCAGAAAATATTTCAGTGATAATATCTAAGTATCTCTTGTATTAAATTATTTATGCATTCTTGTATGTGTGTTGCCATTTACTAGGCTCAAGAAATTGATAGAAGCACTCTAAATATTTCATATACTTTAACAATGTTTTATAATAATACGTAATAATATTTCTTTCTAACAGTCAAACATATACAGTAGATTCCCTCATATCCGAAATCCTTCATAACCGGAATCCCTCGTATCCGAAGTGCCTCATACCCGGAATTCTACATATCCAAACATAATTTTGATGTGTATATTTGAACTATTTGGGTGATATGTAACTGATTTGAAATTTCTGTTTTTCAGGAAATTTACTTTGAATAATTGCTTATGCTTATTTCACCCTAATGGCTTGTTTTGGTGCAAAAAATGATGGGAATAAGAGAAAAAGAACAACTTTGGAGTTATCGCAAAAACTGGACATTTTAAACAGACTAGACGCTGGTGAAAATTAATTGTAACTAATGGCCGAGTTCAACATAGGAATGTCAACATTGTATATAAAATCTTCCAAAGAATCTATTCTCCAGCGTTCACAGTGTCACAATGAACAAATAAATAAAAAATATAATTGTGAATTGAAATTGAAAAAGCTATTGAAAAGGTTGTCAGTTTTATGGAAAGAAAGCCAGCATTCAGCTATGACGATTGCAATAACGCACGCAGAGTTAAAAATTGTCTTTCGTTAAAAAAAATCAAAAACAAAACGAAATTCTAAAAAAGTTGAGAATGGCATTAGAAGAGAAAGAATCATCATGCAACAGCGATTAAAAACTCATCGTTACATTATTTGTTTTACATACGTGGCATACTTAATTTAATGAATTTTCATTAACATTACATAATTTATTTATTTTTCCTTAAAATCAATTCCGTTATATTTCACTCACAATTAGCTTATTTTGTTTACTATAAAACATTGAAAATAAATGTTAAACCTGATTTCAGTTCTTTTATTTTAATCTACATATAACCCCTCATATCTGAACTTTGTAACCAATTCCTCATATCCAGAAAGCCTTCTTAGTCCGGTTGTCAGGGATTCTACTGTAATGTCTTTGTAACAGGGAACTGACCCTGTTTAAACGTTTAAATGCATGAAATTACAGGATGATGATTTGGAGAGATTACTAATTGGATAAAAATTATTAAAATTCTCAGGAGAGTAGGCCAAATGATTGAGAAGAAAATTAAAAACAGAACGCATTAAAATTTATGTTTGAAAATAAGATGAAATTAAGAACAGTTCCAAGGAGAATGGAACCCAGATTTAACTAGACAAGATTCAGTAAAATTGAGCAAAACCAAGGATCTCAACACTATCCACTTCCCGCCAATAAGAAAAAGAAGACTAATGTTTTGTTCGAATTACTTGGGTCCTGGGAAATTAGAATTCGGACGTTAAGCCGCTTAACTAGGTTATCTGTAAAAAATATGTGTGATCTTAAAAAATAAAGATCTAAATTATTTTAGACAAAGAATCTGTTTTGTGTTAAGTTCCAAGATTTGGGATTTGTTTAATTTGATCACTCAATCATCTTTACAGAAATATATATAGGAAGATTTTAAACATACAAAGGAAATACAATGTGGTTAATTAGCAAAATTGTATAAGATTAAGATGCCCCTTTTTCAGCGACAATCGTCTGCAATTTTTATAATTATCCTTATTTTGGATTTCTGGCGAAGAATCCTTCGCCGGTAAGAAAAGCCACCTGGTCAATTTACGAGAATATGGAGATAATGAAATTGAGCATCGTGAATTGTCATTTTCTGGGGACTGACTAGGTAAAGTGGAGTCATTAATTATTGTTATCCGAAAAGATTTCCCTATATAAATCCATCACGTATTTCGCTTAGTGGTCATTTTTCCGTATGTGGAGTAGACGTCAGACACGAGAGACACGCCCAATTTCGGTGGCCTGGGAGAACACACAGATACACGCATGACTGAAGAACTGAGGGAGGTTCGACTGGCTAGATATTACTTTTACTACACTTTCCATATCATCACCCTGCAATAGACCCAGTCGATTAACGCTATTTGTTGCGACTAGAAATCTTTAAATCACTATTGTTGCAGTAGAGTACTGATTTGTAGTATCTAATAGAAACATTTTATTCAACCAGTTTTTCTTTATATTCAATAAAACTGTTGTGATCAACAGTGTTGTGCATTTTATTGAAGGCATTCTTATTCCAGCCTTAATGTGCTCTCAGACGAAAGTGACAAATGTTTAGCACGGCTACAAGCAAGAATTACGCAATCTTGTCTGTAGTACACAACGTATATAAGGGTTCACACTAGACTTCAACGTCAATAGCAATATTGTAGAATTTAGTGAAAAACTGAATCAACCCTATCGAGACGACACACCGACCCAACCGAGAGGTGGAGAAAAAGGCTGAATGACCCGGAAAGTTAGTTTTACTCAGCAAAACTAGCGGAGCTAGCGACTCGCGACTGAGAGATAAAAGAGGTGAAAAGACAGAGCACTGAGTTGGGATGTGTAGTGTGTAAATTGAAAAGTGATAGGTGTGTTGTTAAACGTGTCAACGGTAGTGACTTACATCTTAATTTCAATGTTTTATTACATCTAACAAAAATGGAGCATTACTGCTATATCAGCGCTGGAGCCGCTCAATCTTCAATTCCGAGTCCTAATATAGTCCAAAATCGTTTACGGTGCCTTATAAGGGGAAAACATATTCTCTACTCTGAAACCTCGTTTCCACTGACGCGACAGGCCATCGCTACTCTATCGCTACTGTCCTGGGTATGATGATATACTACATCCGGCAGCAAGACCTCTGATCGGAAGACTGGATTTTTTTAGGAGCGTGGAATCACCTCTTAACTGCTCTTGTTCTCAGGTTCACCCTAATCCAAGTTGGTATCACCTGTAAGGCAACTAGTTGTGGGCAAATGATGAACCGCCAAACAAAAATCAACATTTTTATAATAAGATTACCAACAATACATTTTTGTAATAAAATTACTAACAACATATTTTTATAGCAAAATTACAATAAATACAACACTCAAAAAGTACCAAAAAATACATTTTTATAGTAAAATTACAAACAATGCATTTTTGTAGTGAAATTACTAGCAACACATTTTTTCTAAATTACCAACAATACATTTTATCATCTACAAACTATACAACAAAAAACATTCGTTTCATCTAAAAGTATAAAATTATGTATAAAATATCTGTAGTTGAAAGCATAAAAATGCGTACAAAATATTTAGATTTCGGCATTAAATAACCCATAGAGGTGTTGATATGTCGCTAAACAAAATCAACCAACCAACGAAATACTATTTCTTATTCTGCTATTCTTATTCTTATTTTGCTATGTTATACAATTCTATGTCCAACTCTTAAACTTTACCATTTTGCAGCTCCTACTTTGGAAATAAAAACATGATAACATTCTCTGTAGGCAAATAATCCTTGTAGTATGTATTTTCTAATCATGTCAAAAATTTGATGATGGGCTTGAATCCTTTGAGTCCCGATACTCTGATGAGTACTGTATATGCACTTTCACGCAGCGACCGGTATACCGGCTGCTCGTCTTCAAAGGGTTAATGCTATTAATTTCCACATCAACGTATAAATTAATGGATTTTTTAGTAAAGCAAGCTATTTATTATAGTAGAACCAACGTGTTAGATAAGGAGCGAAGAAAATGTTTAGCAAAATTTAGTTATATAGATAAGCAACTAGAGAGACAAAACTGATATAGAAAGGAGAGATTTTTAATCTGCTTCTGTATTCTATCTACTTGATTAATATTCGCCACTGAATTAAATATGTTGACAAAAAAAGGAGATTATGTTGAAAAATAAGTATTCTTTGTGTAAAAGACATACTTTTTAAATGATAAGACTGTGTATTCATTGGTGTAATTATAAAGAAAAATATATAACTGTTGCTGAAATCTACATGACAGACAGACAGACTGATAGATAGATAGATAGATAGATAGATAGATAGATAGATAAACCGGATCATGCAAAACACGTAAAAAGTAGACCAATCAAAACGACAGATTTTTAACCAGAAAAGCTGAAATGTTTCATTTTAAACAAGATAAATAATAATAATAATAATAATAATAATAATAATAATAATAATAATAATAATGACAGTATCATAAAGTCATAAAGATAAAACACTAAATACCATGCTGTTTTAATCAAGAAATACGTAAAAAAAAAAAGGAACATTTAAATTCTCTGCCTTGTTCAAGATAAAAGGTCAAATGAGAAACTATTTGTCAATCGTCATAAACATTTCTCAATGTTGAAAGGTTTTCAAGATTAAAAGAAATGTCATTTTGACTGAAGATTTTGGTTTCCTCGACCGCTTTTCAAACCTGTTAGATTTTTCCTTATATCTTCTTATAACTCAACGACTCAGAAAAAATACTGCCATTTTCTTCTTTAGCTAACTGGAAGAATGCAAATGGAATTAAACTTCTACTACTACTATTAATAATAATAATAATAATAATAATAATAATAATAATAATAATGGTAACATTTCTCTGTCTCATCTTCGTTGTTATTTTTTTTAAGATTGAAATGGGAGACTTGCTTGACATTTCACAATATTTAGGGACAATGGTGAGATCATTTCCCACCAATCCAAAATAGAGGAAAACGTATTAACAGTTCACGTGACACGCACTCACTTTTCTCTCTCTCTCTCTCTCTCTCTCTCTCTCTCTCTCTCTATCTATCTATCTATCTATCTATCTATCTATCTATCTATTTCTCCCTCTCTCACCAGTTTAAAAATATTCAACAAATATAAATGTGAGCAAATATAAATACGCAAATCTTTTTTAACTTAATTAAAAGTGAAAAGTGACTCGAACCAAGAACATTTCAGAACTACGACATAGATAGATAGATAGATAGATAGATAGATAGATAGATAGATAGATAGATAGATAGATAATGAACAGACTGAGATAGATAGATAGATAGATAGATAGATATGAAGTGACTGAGATAGGAATAAAAATAAAAAAATTACAATTCTACAGATTCGATTGTAATAAAATGCATTAAACAGAACCAAGAATAAATGAAGTTATAGAAGAAACTGTTTTTTTACAAAAGAAATGTGTAGCATCCAATATAAGAATACACAATTTTAAATACACTATTTACACTGTCCTCATCTCTAAGGTCACATTCACGACGTTTCGGCTCTTGTACGCACCGATCTTCCTCAGGTAATAGTTGTTGGAATTTCGAACCGAACCCTTTTAGTCCGCAAGAGGTAAATTGTTTTAATTCTAAATACCATGCCTTTGAATATCTCAGCTTTTAGTTAATTCGCCATGATAACTCTCCAAGTTTTTGTTCTCTCCACTGAGGCAAGGGATTGAACTTACAACTCTTTAGGTCAACTCACTTTTTGAATCAATCAACCAACGCTTTTATCCATTGGACGGAAACGAATGTGTCAGTAAAAATGAGGACAAAAGTCCAAACAATGTAAATAGTGTAAATAGTTACAATAACATAACTCAGGAATACAACTCAGACGTAAACGCAAATTGAGAACATTATTCACTTAATAGCACGGAATATAAATCGAACGTCTGATTGTCATAGATTTTAATTCCTTTTTGTTTTTTAATCTTTTCACCCCAACCAAGGCAATAAAGTCAATAAAGCGCAACGGCTTACTGGATGTGAGAGAATATGAGAAAAAGAAAACGTTATTAAGGAGAGACAATAAAAGAACAAGAAAAAGACAGAAGATAACGACAGACATTGCATTTGAATTTTTGAAGATGAAAGTTGACTGAAAAAGCAAAAAGTCAGAAGAGAATTCAATAAACGGGAATTGCGAGAGAAGAAATTATTAGCATAGAACTTACGGTTACATTTAGCAATTTCAACTGTAAGATGATGAGGCCTAGCTGCAGATCTATTATTGCGCTTAAATTCATAAAGTCTAGTTAACAAAGAGTAAAAAAAAAAGGCGAAGGAAAGCTACGTTATGGCGGTGGGAAAATTACTGAAGCCTGGATGTCAGGTCAAGAATAACATTATAATGTCTTCTTTGTATTTTTTCACGAATCTCTTCTTGACAATTCTTCTTTGTATTTTGCCAATCATGCATAGGAGAAACACTAAACTAAATGTGGCAGCAATGTTCAATGTATAAATGAATAACTCCAGCACATCTACAAAAGATTTACTTAATTTGTCAGATTTCGCCACAAATCAGTCATTCTCGTCGGTTTCCTTACACTAACCGATGATTTTCCAAATACAATAGAATCCATGACAACCGGACTAAGAAGGCTTTCTGGATATGAGGAATTGGTTACAAAGTTCAGATATGAGGGGTTATATTTAGATTAAAATAAAAGAACTGAAATCATGTTTAACATTTATTTTCAATGTTTTATAATAAATAAAATAAGCTAATGTTGAGTGAAATATAACGGAATTGATTTTAAGGAAAAAGAAATAAATTATGTAATGTTAATGAAAATTCATTAAATTAAGTATGCCACGTTCTGCTTTTGTTCTTGAAATCTTTTAAGCGAAAGACATTTTTTAACTCTGCGTGCGTTATTGCAATAGTCATATCTGAATGCTGGCTTTCTTTCCATAAAACTGACAACCTTTTCAATAGCTTTTTCAATTTCAATTCACAATTATATTTTTTATTTATTTGTTCATTGTGACACTGTGAACGCTGGAGAATAGTTTCTTTGGAAGATTTTATATACAATGTTGACATTCCTATGTTGAACTCGGCCATTAGCTACAATGAACTTTCACCAGTGTCTAGTCTGTTTAAAATGTCCAGTTTTTGCTATAACTTCAAAGTTGTTATTTTCCTCTTATTCCCATCATCTTTTGCACCAATACAAGCTATTAGGGTGAAATAAGGATAAGCAATTTCCTGAAAAACAGAAATTTCAAATCAGTTACATATCACCCAAATAGTTCAAATATACACATCAAAATTGTACGGAATTGCGGAATTCTGGATATGAGGCACTCCGGATTTGAGAGATATGATTGAGATCTGAACTTTTGGTGGGTCATGCCATAAGGTCAACGTCATCAGATTTTTAGAATTGTTTTATAATTTATCAACAGAACAAATGGTATTATTATGCATAAAGATGGCACCAAGTATAAAAGACGCTCTTAGAAAAACGAATAATATGCTATTCACTTATATTCTTAAACACTGCAACATTTATCGAACAGAATGTAACCGAATGAGTGAGGTAACACCACTACAAGGGAATGTACCCCACATCAATATTCTCCCACCACTGAATTTAACTGATTTTTTTTACACTTTACTATTTACTGACATACTGCTTGTCGTCAGAGCCAACCAAATTTCTTACATTCGTCACAGAAGGATACTTTTGCACGATTTTCATTGGTCCACACAACGTAGTCATTTGCAAGGGATAATCTAGCTTTGAATTTTTTGTGGTTGATGAAGAGCTCGACAGAAAGAAAATTGCATGAAGCTCTGCTTCAAATGAAAAACACTTCCTGTCGAGACACTTTCATGTCAAATTCTTTGATGTTTTAGGCGACTTAAAGGAGCCAGTGTCAGCCTAAAACTTTAATATTCTAGAAATTACGCTATTAGATTTATTAACATCTTTTTGCAACACAAGTCATCCATTGAGTTTTTAGCATGAAAATTTTACATCTGGGTGCTTTTTAACTTTACAACTTTATGAAGTTGACCTCATGATAACTTAGGAAGCAACAGACAAATAAGTAATATTATTTTACATCGCAATGTTGTCATATTTTGTTCAGAGTTATTACATAACAATGTTTGTGCTCTAAATTTAGAAGATCCACTTTACATCCCAAGGCTGCCATATTTAATTCAGGGATTATACATGATAATGTTTGTTCTCTAATTTTGGACGGACTACTTTATATCTCAAATTTGTCATATTTTGTTCAGAGCTTATGCATAACAATGTTTGTTCGCTAATTTTGGACGGTCTATTTTTTAATAAACTGTTTTCATCCTTGTTTTTTTTTTTAATGCAAATTTTTAATGCAGTTTAAAGCAAGGTTTTAAGAATATTCGGTACAGTCTTTATCACGATGGAATTCGTAGAATTAAAATGCTTTGAATTGTAATCTTTTGTTTTCTAATATGAGAGGATTACGGTCATATCTTGTTGAAATACCAGTTCTCGTCCAATTGCCGCAGTTAAGCAACGTTTAACCTAGTCAATACCTAGACGTGTGACCGTTCGGGAACACCGGGATGTGCAAGTGATGTAAGAGATATAGGCTCGGAATGAGAAATCGAAGATCCGAATTCGAATTCCCGTAAGGTTGTTTATATTCTATTACGTTCAAATACCATTGGGAAAAATATGAGTCTACTTCTTCTCCCATCTACGGATTAAATAGTAAGACTTGTATCAGAAAATCATTATCTTCCAAATTTTCTTACAATCTGAAAATAGGTTTCGGCTTTACATATCTGTGGCACCTTGCATTATTAGAAATATTCATAGAAATATGATTAAAATTTTTTTTTTACTCGGTTTATTAAACAGGTTGTTAGTTTTTTTTTTAGACGAAGAATAATTGAGTTGAAAATAATTCACTAAGTTGTACTTAGACGATCCTAAAAGAAAAAGAAAAGAAAGAGGAAGAAAAAGAAAAAAAAAGAAAGAGAGATGGATGATGCATGACCCAGTCATTAGTGAAAACAGGTGTCAGAAAGATATCTTGGCCAACATGTTGGCCGAATTTCGATAGACAATAGGGATTTGTTATTTAGAAGGGAAAGTCATTTAGAGAGTGGAAGGGACCATGCTTGATAAGAGTGTATTGATAATAAAAAAATATCGGTCGAAGCACATGACCGACTTTTGCGTAGAAAGACTCATTATCAATTTGGAGAAAGGGAAATTTTTTTTAGAACAATGGAAACGAAATTTTAATCGGAGGAAAGGTGTCTTTTGGGTTGAGGGGGTGACCGGTGGAACTGTATACAGATTCTGACCTGTTAAGGATTGGAACCCCACGATGAAGGAAGTGGAGACATTTTCAATTCAGATAATTAAGATTTTTGACTATCAGGTCTGACCAAAAAACAAAGAGGTGAAAAAACGATTGTCTCGGCTCACAGATAGCGCCAATATTCTTTCCTGAAGTCACATCTAATTAGCGGCAGGCTGTTTTGACAGAACCCAGGTGAGAAAAAGCCAAGATTATCATTTTTTCGTACGTGAAAAAAAAGGCCAAATTAGATTTTGTTTTTTTTAGAAAAAGAACGATGTAAGCCACGCCCGATTGGAGACGGGAGGCGTCCCACCACAGTCTCATTAGCCGAAAGCGGTCACGTGATATGCGGAAAGAGGAGGGAGAATGCTCGATCAAAAACCATTGGTCGAAAACGGTCACGTGGCATGCGGAAAGAGGAGGAGGAATGTTCGATCAGGAACCATTGGTCGAAAACGGTCACCTGACATACGAGAGACCGGGAGAGATGGGTATGCGTCTTCCCCCCAGAGGCACTGTGAGGAAGTAGGGGTGAAAATAATAGCGATAATGTGGGAAATCAGAACTAATGCGACTTTTGGGATTATCGAGAGCCCTGACGCCGACAGACCCACCCCGGTTTGCTGCGGCGTCAATAAAAGCAGGACCCCAATCGACAAAAATCAGTTCAGCCCCGGACGGCAGCGAGAAGAGACCACCTCGGACGACAGAGAGTTACGGCTGAGTTGCGGCAAGAAATCCTTCCACCCAAGTCGAAAACAAGAAATCCTTCCAACCCAAGTCGAAGACAAGAGAAGTTCCATCTAAGTCGACGAAGAAGAAGATTACTCGAAAGCCGCGGAGAAGTTGCAGCCAAGTCGAAGACCAGGCCAAAGAGTTACTGGACGGAAGAAGAAGAAGAAGTTGAAATCAAGCCCAGCCGAGAACAGAATTCGACCCAACCAGATCGAAGTGAAGAAATACAACTCAAGTCGAAGAGAAGAATCAACTGCGAATGATTGACAGAAATTAGCCCCAGTGTCGAACTAGACCATACTCCGACATACATAATTCTAAAGAGTAGGCAATTCGAAATCTTTAAGTTGTATGATAGAAGCTTGGTGCCATAGTCCACAGAGCGGGTCGGGAAATAAGAACAATTTTTCTTTGTGTAACGGACATTAGATATAAAAGGTTGTCACCCTTTTTTATCGGTAATTTTTTGTCTCGTGAGTTTTTTTTCTTTTACTTGTGTTTTGCCACCCCCGTCGGACTCAACTTGTATCGGCCCCAATCCCTGCTGGTCCCGTCTGTCTAAGATCTAAACACAACGTGGGTAGACAGACCGGAGATCAGTACAGTTGCTTCAGTAACCAGGTATTGGAAGCGAGTTGGGAAAGGCGAGGCTGGTGATCATCTAACCAAGGGGTTGGAGCGGCACGCTTGGAACCAGGAGGAGCGACCAGGAGGAGCGACGTCACAGTTGGCGCCGTAACCAAAGGATTCGACCCTGGGCCAGGTGTGAACCCGTCACATATCCTTAAAAAGGTTGATAAGCTGTAAAAAAAAAACATGAAAAGCAAATCTAATATTGGACGCTACTGTATATGATGTGTGAGTGAAAGAAAATACAAAATAACTCTGGGCGCTTATCTAATAAAAACATAAACAAACAACTAAATATTAACAAATATATACAACTATTATGATGCTATCTTTTCAGATATAATTTTATCTTAACACTTGATAATTTTCATAGTTATCTTCAATAAATTCGTCACGCAAATATTTCTACGCGTTACCACCTACACATCACTATAACTTATCTTTTTCTTTTTTGACAGAAGAAAAGTTGTTCAAAAATGTACTTAACTCGTTCATAGGAAATAAGAAGCTTGCCTTGGATTTTGGTATAGAATAACAAGTGTCCGGGTGCAGTAATCATGACCTCAATTTGCAAAGGTTAGGAAAATCTGCAAGACTTGACAAAACGACTACTCAAGATAGATGGGTACCATAGTTCAAGATCAAAATAATTTACGGCTGTCGCAAAAGGGTGTAAACAATCCAGACACTTTTTAGTACCGTTAACGAACCAAACTAATTTGCCTCTGGTGCGCATATATATATATATATATATATATATATATATATATATATATACACACACACATACATACATATATATATGTGTGTGTGTTTTTTATGTATGTATGTGTGCATGTGCATATATATATATATATATATATATATATATATATATATATATATATATATATACATACATACATATATATATGTGTGTGTGTGTGTGTGTTTTATGTATGTATGTGCGTGCATGTGCGCTCGCGTTAAAGAGAATTGAGAAAGATAAACCCAGACTCATATATCGAAAAGTTTAACTACACATTTTCACGAAAAAAAGATAAAAGGTAATATATTACACATTTACTTTGGTTACTGCATCGAATCAGGGTTTAATGGCTACAAGTAACACTGACCAGTTGCATCTTTTCTTTTCGTACTTATCTCCCCTTTTTGTAACGGCGATATTTAAAAGCTTATAATCCATGGCGTTTTGCATGTTGGTTTTTTGTTCTAAGTTTGATTCTTGAAAAATATTAATTTTATTTAAATAGAAAACCTACGTCAAGTTATGTAGTCATTTTCCATGAATAGATTAGTTTATGTATTTCTTTTAATCAAAAAGAAAAGACGGTACACTGATCTAAACCATAAAGATATAAATTCTTTTGTATGTTTGTAGAGCTGTTCAGAGAACAAGAACGCCTACCGGGGCAGCTAGTTACATTTTTATCATACTTTTATATTTAAAGCAATGATTCCCAACCTAGGGCGCATGCCCCACCATTGTGTCATGGTAATATTTTGGTGGGGCGTAAAATGTGCACCCTTCGGCTTACTATACCAACAGAATAAGAAGGCAATTCGAAAATGAGTTGTTAACAGGGAATTGTTTTCTAGTGAATCTGAGTGAGAGTGTTAATGTTAATTCGTGTTAATGCGTGTTAATGTATACGATGAATATACAGTATGCATACATAAAAATATTTTGTGCGTATGTACGTACATGTGTAATTAGCATACGTGGTATTTCCAGGCTGTTTGTCCATCATAATTTTGTGTTGCTCTGAGATATTTCTTAGTAATATGTGACTTATGTGACAAAGTGATATGATACAATTTGGCAAACGAAAGAAAAGAAATACGATTATTTATTTCTTTATACATCAATCGACTTAAACCATTTTGAAAATTAGCAATATCTTGAATATATCGTCCATACTGGATTATTCTATGATAATTCGTTTTTGTTGACACTAACGTTCTTTATTCAGAATTTTTTTTGTTTTGGATACTTCGTCAATATTCAGAGAAATATTTAAAATTTGAATTCATACGCGCTATTCATGATGAATGGTCATCTTTCTGCCTCATACCAACAATGCTTGATCAACGAATCAATGAAACCAGGTCGTCTTGAGTTGCATTTAAAGACGAAAAATAGTGCCCATGTTAATTCAGATTTAAATTACCTTAAATATTTAAAGGAGAAGTTTGCCAAAAAGAGCAACAATAAAGTCTCTGTTTACTAGACAAACTGTTAGCGTCAGTAGTATTCTTGAGGCTAGTTATAAAATTTCTTTACTCATTGATAAATGTAGAAAAAAATCATACTATAGCTCAGTCAGTTATGTGCCATGCGTGATACACGCTTAGGCGATCTTTCGATACATGACTGACGAGGCAGATTTTTTCCCGCAGTAGGTTGCCATTTCTTTCTACGGCAAACCAGTTGCCATCCAAGGCTATAGAACCCGGTCTGTCCTGCCATTTACTATATACGGTAAGGCGATTCTGATAGACTTAGAAGTCCTACCAGGATTCCTGCTACTTACCCATAGCTGGGTGGCGGGAAGAAGAAGAGAATTCATACCTTTCCCAAAGGTATTAGCATATAAGTGAATGCAATGGATTCGACTGGAATTTGAACTCGGCTCTCCGATTTCTCAATCCGAGCCGCTATCCATTACATTATATAAATTACAAGACTTAATATAAAACAAAAATATCACAGCTTTCTTTTAATTTCTGTTTCTTCCCGATCATCATACGCATTTAAATCCAATAAGAATAATCATAAAATTCGGTCTAGCTTTGACGGTGGGCAGTATATTTTTAGTGGTGCTTTCTGGCTATGGGTAAGGTCGACTGTCATGTAAGATATCGTTGTATGTCTGGCATCATCGAAACTTCTGGCAGAAGTTGTACATTGGGAATAACCATTACTCCACCGTACCTTCCCCTCATACTATTGGAGAGGGATTAATTAAACCATCAATATCAACATTTCTTAAAACAGTCCTGGAAAAAGATGACAGGGCTGTTAAAGCCATATCACTCAGTAACAATTCTGTTAGTAGAAGAATAGATGAAATGAGTAAGGATATTGAAATACAACTTGTTGAGAAGCTGAATCAAGAAAATTCTTATTACAAATGGATGAATCAACTCTCAGTAGCAGTGAGGTCGTATTGTTAGCAATTGCAAGATATATTGATGAAGGTAAATTTGCTGAAGTAATGGTATTTTGTAAATCATTAGAAACCACCACTACCTCCACTGATATATATATATACATACATATATATTATGAAATTATTTCAACAATTATTTTAAGACATTTTTATGTTTATACATTCTTTTTATAGATACAAATATTTAAATAAATGCTCTGTTTATAATAAACAGTACTAAACAACATTTACCGGCCTGAATGTCCGAGAAATTTTCACAGAAAATATTCGTCCTCCGACAGGATTCGAACCTGTATCCTATACGGAACCGTCAGCTTGACGTGCCTTTAACCGATTTGGCCACATCGTTGGTCACATGTTTGGTCCATGAGTCTAGCATCAGCCATGCTGGTGGTGGGAAGGAGAGTTTCTCTATGGTGATTAAATGAGAGCAGTTTCATTTTGGAAGCATTAAAATTTACTCATTTCCTGCTCCAGTTAACCACAGATTAGAAGTCATTTTCAAGAGCAGCGGCCAAGTTAACTTCATCAGTTCTGACAGATTTGCTATTGAGACAAGATTAAATGGTAGTTTCATCAGCATAAAGGCCTACTTGGTAACTAATGACATCATGAAGATCATTGATGAAGATCAGAAACAGCGTAGGACCCAAGATAGAGCCTTGGGGGACACCCGCATTCGTGCGAAAGTATCAAAACAACATTCATTTCACGATATAAGAATGGTTGGATTAAATTTGGTCAAGAATCTCCTGATATATAGTAATAGCATCAGACCAGATTAGAACAATATTCAATGCACAGATGAATGGTATACTTATATACCATTCTAATATTCAATTAATAGTATATTTATATACCATCACGATATTTGGCTAATATATTTTTCTGTTAAGAGTTCATTTTCGACAAGAGTTTTTTTTTTTTTTTTGCCTGAAGAGGTATGTAATTATGGGAGAATCGTTTTCCTAAGTTCCACTCTCTTTTCAAAAGAAGCTTGTTCGCAGCTAAAATTCGAAATCAGATTGCCGATCTTGAATGACAACCCTTACGCCAGCCAGAAATTTACATATTTCTTGCGCTATAAATACATGGAAATATGTTTTTAATTATCATGGCTACCGACGTGACGTGGCTTCCCTCTGTCTTTTTACCAATATTTTCATGGCAACTTCTCTGACAAGCTTTTTACCCTGATGACGCGAATACATGAATTTAAGCATGCTACTAGACTGGCATCTAGGTCCCACCCTTTTACTGTTAAAATAGCTAAATGCAACAGCCACTTCTACAACAGTTTCTTTTCTCGCACTTCCCACCTGTGGAACCCCCTTCTGTTTCCTTGCTTTCCTGATAACTATGATTTCAAAAAATTAAATGCAACGTCAATCGCTATCTCCTGTCTTCTTGAACCCCGTTCATCTTTTGTTCTTTCCTCAATCCTTCTTTTACCCAGTATTTCTCTCACTTTCATTCTTTGTAACCGTACCTCACGGTACTAGTGGCTTTCCCGCCTTGCTTGGGTTGAAGTGACTAAAAGAAAAAAATGAAATGAAATTCGAACTCGGCTCTCTTATTTCCCCTTCTGAGCCGCTATCCAGTACACCACCCGCACATCCAAACACATAAATATAATTAAATATTTTTTATGATTTCTCGTCGCTAGGTTCAAATGTGCTATTGTAATATGAAAATATGAAAATGTAAATTAATTTTAAATACATCAAAGATATATATATATACATTTAGACGGATGCAGTACAGACACACACATACACGCACACGTGCGTGTTTCTTAATATAGGTTTGTGTGCGTGTGTGTGCTTCCCGGTATATCCCCCCACCACCAAAAAAAAGTGTGCCTCTTACTCTGTAACCCTTTACCTCTACTTTTGGGATTTATACAGGGTGAACATCATTGTTAAAAGATATATATAGATACGTAAAAAATTAGATGTATAGTAGAACAGTATGAGATAGATAGATAGATAGATAGATAGATAGATATGAACTGACAAGATAGATAGATAGATAATGAAGATAGATAGATAGATAGATAGATAGATAGATAGATAGATAGATATGAGCTCACAAGATAGATAGATAGATAGATAGATAGATGGGGAAAATATTTGAGAAGGCTCAATATCTTAACTGTAATGCAATCCTATTTCTCATCTTTATTTAGAATCTCCAATGACAATGAATAAATAGAGAAACCCAATTGCGGTCAAATATGTCATGGCTACGTAATGATATGAGAACAGTAAATCGCAAATAATACAATACAAAACAAATAAGGAAGACAAACAAAAGAAAAAGACGATATATGTTCGAAGCTCAAACGTAAATGACAAATGTTACCTTATCCCATCTTAATCCTTTATGTTCAGACTTATATTTGCGTGTTTGCAGCCGATTGGGTATGTGATACTGAGAAAAAATCCTCATCTTTGAATTATGACAAGCTTTTTTTCAACTTTTTTTGTTTTTATTTTTATTTATTGTGTACATGTATGCGCATGCGCTTCGTTTGCGTAATACTAAAACCAAAATATCGTCACGTAAAATGCAATAGTCGAGCCGTGTTAAAGTGCCGCCTTAGATGCATTCACTTCGAACAAATGCCATGAGAAAAGACATTAATCACTTTCTTCTCTCCCCAATTATAGATTAAATAACAGGTTATACGAAGCTCCTTGGCTATTAATGGCAACCAGTCTCAGAGAAAAACAATTTTGAATTCAAAACTGTGAAAAAGGTAATAGGGAACTACTCTACTATTTTTCCCAAGAATCATAATAATTCACAGATAATAAAGAAAAGGAAGTTGTGGGGAGACATAATCGGCTATCTTCTAAAGAGACACGACATTTACAAAAATTGTCCAGTTCTGGTTGAATGACATATTGTCGTGGAGTTATTTCGCAGTGGAAGCTTGTATTTGTACTAAATCGGTCCTAAATAGTTCGACGTACAAAACGTTAGGAACTTGATATAATAGGTATTACGCAGAGTAATCTTGTTGTGGTCGCTGACTACTTTTGTATTCGACTAACTGTCGACTACTGTTGTCCGACATCGACTGAATATTCAGCACCCCCCCCCTCACTAGGGCATCATGTGACACAAGATCGGTTATTTATTGTGGGTTCTCCGAGCCCGTGGGCTCGGCCCAAAAATATGCCCATTGAACCCGTATAAACGGGCTCAGGGCCGGTTTACCTCCCCGAACGAGACTCCGCCCCTCGGCGTAGCCTCGTTCGTGTTCCTCCCCGCCCGGAGGCAGAGAGTTCAACTGTTCAGCCGGTCATCCGACATCGACTGACCCTCGTTTCTCTTACTACTACTACTTATATTAGGTGGGAGAGTCTGTTAATTATAGAATAGGTGTGTTTCACCATAACACCCCCTCCTAAAACTTTACTCCGTATGAGTAAAACAGTTTTCTTTATTTGTTTTTTTACAGGAAATATGAAGAAAAAACAAAAAGAAAAAAATTTCATTTTTTTAGCAACATCGTAGCGTATCTCCTACGTTTTGAATCCACTTTTAAATGATCAGTCGCCTTTCTTTTTCTCCTGGATCGGCGTACCTCAGGTAAAATCGTTGCAGGCGTTGTTAGATCAAACGTATCGAAAATCACCTCCATCGGCGTTTCTTCCGCGAGACCGCTGTCAACCACGTCTGAAGAGCGTCGTCTGATCTGGTTAATGTGCCTTCTGCACGTGAATTTTTCGCCTTTCACCAAGTACATCATATTGCCAATCCGCTTTTCTATTTTTTGGTACCTCCATAGTGTTACCAGAAACAACCTTCTGCTTTGAGCTTCTTAAGAATGGGGGTCAGAGTTTCTGTAGGTTCTTCTTGTGGTTCTATTTGTTCAGCCTCTAGCTTCTCTTTTGTTGATCTTGTGCTTCTTAACGTTTTCTGTGGTGACTTTAGTTGACTTAAATCATTTAATAATACTGCATGTCCTTGGCTCCGGGTAACTCGCTCCCCAGTTTTTCTCGGTGCCGGCTTCATCTTTACTTTCTGGGGCTTTTTTTCCACTTATACCGTCGGTGTTGCCCATTCACTATACTCAACTTTTTTAAGTACACCGGTTTTCTCTAATCTGTCCAATTCTTTATCTATCTGTTCAATTGAGGCAAACGGCACATTCCTTTTCTTTTTGATACCGCCTGAGCGTTTTCTTTTAGCTGGAATTTTGCCTCCATCTTGGTACAAGTTCCCAAACCTGGAGAAAAAACAGTAGGAAATGTTTCCTTAAGATTCTTTATTAATTTTTGGGCTTCGGTGTTTAAACTTTCTACCTTGTAACAGAAGGAATTTATCGGTAGATCCCATAATTGGAATTCTGTTATCCAATTCGTACCAAGTAAGTTCGTGGTATTTTCTATGACAAATAGTTTAGCTTTTCGCGTTTTTTAATTAACGTGACGTTTGTAACAAATTCCCCAATAAATTGTATTTTTTCTCCCGTCACTGACCTCGCGATTTTATTTGTCTTCATTAAAGTTGGTTTCCCCAACTTCTTCCACGTATGCAAATTTATGATAGATAGATCTGAGCCAGTGTCAAGTTGCATTTTTATTACTTATTTTGACGGTAACAAATTTTCTGGTTATTCCATCTTTTACCTCGTTGGACTTTAATTTTCTTATTTTATTGTTTTTATTTTTTGACCTGCAATGCGTGCTTTTATGACCCACTCTTTTACAGTTGAAACATTTTTTTATTTCTAAAATTGCAATATCTGTACCAGTGTAGTTCACCGCAAGCAAAACATGGCTTCGGGAGTTTTTGTTTATTTTTCTCTGGTATTTCACTTTTTGCTTGATAATCCGCAATTTTAGAATTCTTTTTGGTAGACTGACTTTCTTCTTTGTAGCGTATTTTCCTTACATGCGAAACGCCAGACTGTTCTATCTTTTTTGAATCTTCCTTTACGCTAACATATCTTGTGCCAATTTCTGTACCGTAATACTTGGATCGCTTTCCAATTTTGCCAGTACTAATTTTCTCAACTCTGCGTCTCTTTCCGATACCAGCCCCTGAACAAACACCAAGCACTTAAAATTGTCTGCGCTTAACTCTGCCAGCTTGAATTCTTCACAAAGCTTATTCACATTGGCTGCGTACGTTATATAGTCTTGTTTGTCATCTTTCATCAGATTCAAACATTTCCACCTCTTGTGAAACAGAGATGTCTTTTTACTAAATAATTCACTTAATATATTTACCGCCTCGGTAAATGTCAACTCGCTAGTTTTTTTCGGTAAAATGTAGTTTACCAATTTGTTATGCTCAGCAGTTCTTAATTTGCTTAAAAGAAGCCTTACCTTCTTTCCTTCAGACCACGAGTGGCAGTCCTCGTTATACACGTCCGTATATTTTTTATAATACTCCTCAAAAGTTACCTCTTCGTCTGGACTGTACGTGAATATTTCAATTGAATTCCATATTGTATTCTCTGGGAAAGAATCATTTTGTAGATTTTTCTCTTTCCTCTTCTCAGTTATTTCCAAAATTTTGTTTTGAAACTCCCTATGCATCTGTTCCATTTTTTGTTGGAATTGCATTTGTCTATTGAAAGTTCCCTCCTGTAGCTGCATCTGGAATGTTTTTTGTTGCTCTAATATTGTCATCTGTTGTTCTGACTGGAACTTAAAGAATTCCCGGAACATACTTTTGCATTCCTCCATCTTCGCAAAAAGTTTACACACTGCCTAAATACTGTAGAGGGGGGGGGTCCTACGAATTTGCAATTCGTGACCTAATTGAGCAAACTGTATTATCGAGAAAAAATATTTATTTTTCAGTTGAGAATACGACAGATTTTTTCGTCACTAAGTTGACGTCTTGGCTTGCGAAAAACTTTGCCAAGTCTTTTCTTTTTTTAAGTCTGAATCCGAGACTTTGTCACCGAAGTTATTGTGGCGAGCGAATTTTTTCTTCCTCCGTATGAGTGCGAATCCTCGTCGCCAAAGTTGTTGTGGAGTTATTTCGCAGTGGAGGCTTGTATTTGTACTAAATCGGTCCTAAATACTTCGACGTACAAAACGTTAGGAACTTGATATAATAGGTATTACGCAGAGTAATCTTGTTGTGGTTGCTGACTACTTTCGTATTTGACTGTCGACTATTGTCGTCCGACATCGACTGACCTTCGTTTCTCTTACTACTCCTACTTATATTAGGTGGGAGAGTCTATTAACTATAGAATAGGTGTGTTTCACCATAACACTTATTCTACTCCGTGTGTGTATTTTCCACCTGCTTAGATTTTAAATATCCACATATTTACTCCATCTATAAGTTATGCAGACTTCTTTCATGTGCTGTGTCCCTTCAGGACGTGGAAAACCATGGCTCTCCACAACCTTTCATCCTTGGCAGTTTTTATACATCTTTTTACTATCTCTCCTAGTCCCTGTTCTGACATCCATTTACACAAACTCGTTTGATAGATAACTCACTGTTTCTCTTTTGCATTCATTACGTCCTGTGAGTGTCATTTTTTATTATTATTCTTTTCTCATTGTGTGTCCCAGAAATTTCAACTGTCCCTTTCTAAGTATCGTTTTTGTTTCTCTTTTTCCTTAAAACCGCCTCGCTTCCCCCATGCTACACCTATGGTATTCTCATCATACTTCAGTAGACCCACATTTCTGTTGCCTGGAGAATCCTCTTCCTCTGTGAGGAAATCGTCCATTGTTCACTGCAATATAGGTTTGATATTACATTTTTGGGGTCCGATACTATTTCCAGATATCTACAGGCGTGTTTTGTCTGTTGTTAATTAGTGAACCATGTAATATTTTGGTGGGGAGGAAAGGCGGGTGATATCATATATATATTTATATATATATATAGTGGTACTCGTTTGGAAAAACCTTAAGTATTTAGGCTTCTAATTGAACAAACCAATGCCCAAGAAAAAAGGAAGAACTATATATATATATATATATATATATATATATATATATATAGGAATAAAGTGTCGCTGCCGACATTTGAGTTTGAACATAGATCGCCAGTCAGCAAACACAGGCGATCCCATTATTGAATTAAGTAGACCACGTGACCATAGAGGAAACGCATACATGTAGGAAGTAACTGACGACTAACGATCAGCATTTATAGTCTATTCTCTATTTCTGTTCGGATCGCTATTTCTATTCTATCCTCTATTACTATACGGGCGGCTATTCTCTACTCTATTCACTATATTATTTCTCTATTCAGATCACTATACGATGGTTACTATTCGAGCGAGTATTAGCGAGCAAGTACTAATAGTGCTAGTGATATTCGAAGGCGTCTGACACCATTATTGTTCAACGACGTACTATAGTTGTATCTGCGATTACAAAGTCTCTACTACAATGAACATTGCGAAAGTGACAACGAGTATTCGTTGGCATCACAAAAAAATCTATTCCCAGACGAGATAATCATAGATTTATAGCTGAACTAAAAATGACTAAGTATTATTTGCTTTTGTTATTTATTGTCTATTCAATGAAAGTTTGACATTTCAGAAATACGAAAGTGCATCAATATTTCCACAGCCTGACACGTAGGTAAAGTGTTCATTGTATAATGTTTTAAGTATGTGATCATTCTTGGAAAGAATTTCTCTTTCAAGCAGCAGTTAAATAATGGTAAGTTCCTGAATGATATTCTTAAGAACAACTACTAGAATTTTGTCTGGGCCAGTGGCTTTCTTAGGGCCCAGTGCTTTGGATAAGTCTTGAGAATTCCCGAGCTGTAATGAAAATATCACCGAGATTGTGCTCAGTGAGACGTAGGAAGTTGGGAAGGGGATGGCCTTTGTCATCTAACGCTGAATTTGAGGCAAAGATCGAGGCGAAGAGCTTCGCCTTATCTATCGAGGAAGCTATAAATTCGGGGCTATTTATTATAGGGGGAACAGCCGTTGTTCATTATATATATATATATATATATATATATATATATATATATATATTCGATCCACTTTCCAGTTTTACTCAAAAACTTACCGAATACGAGAAACTGATGAAAGTCCAAAAGCATAATGACCAAAACGTTGTTTGTACGGTTTTCTTGTGTTATTCTATTTGACAGCGTCAGATAAGTTCCATTGCTTTCTTGTCCACTGACTGAAACGCGATGCTTAATATGGTGTCACAGAAAGTCGACAGAATTTTATATTATAAAGACGCAAAGAATTTTGGCTTTCTATATTAAAAATTATCCTTTAATGGACATTTCTTCGACTAAAGCAATTTAGACAGAAGACCTGATAAATATCAGTTGAGTAATATATTAAAAATATAATTTTTTTTCTAAGTAAGAAAAATAAAAATAAGAACGGCTAATTATTTTTTTAAATTTAAGTGAGCAGCTTCTTTTTTCTGTCCTCCTGTATAGAAGTGAATGCAAGGCATTTTGCGTCTCATAAACTTAAGAGGTGAAGCAGTCATTCTTTGTATTTCCAGACACTTGTTATCTTTCTGAATATAGTTTTATTTTTAATAAGATGCGCTATTCCTTACTGATAACTGATTACGTCATCTCGCACCTCCACTGACAACGAGATAGTGAAGTTTGAATAAGTGATTGTGTAACATTTGAATAAGTCTAAATAAATTTCGTACAAACATTATCGACTAAGTGATGTTTTCTCTATGTTGATAAATCGCAACATCTATCAGAGAGATGAAATTTAAATTTTTATTACTGCATTATTCCAAAATTTTAAAATCAGCAGATAGCTATTAATGTCAACAACTGAGCACAAATAGTTATTAATTTAAAAATATAGTAATTAATGTACATTATTTACATTATTCGGACTATTGTCATCATCTTTGTCGCCATATTTACTACAACGTTTCGGCCGTTATATGCTCCGGCCTGCTTCAGGTGGTTGAAATGTCGAACTGAACCGTTTATTTCGCTCACTGGGGTAGACTGTTCTAGTTCCACGTGCCATGTTTATGTTATCAGTTATCTCCTGTTAATTTCTCCACTGCCTTAACCGGACACATGGCACAGTGGATAAAGGCGTTGGTTAGATCCAGTGACAGGACCCAAAGTGTGTGAGTTCAATACCCGGTTAAGGCAGTGGAGAACTTAACAGGAGATAACTGATAACTGACATTCATTAAACATGGCACATGGAACTAGAACAGTCTACTCCAGTGAGCAAAATAAAGGGTTCAGTTCGACATTCCAACCATCTGAAGAAGGCTGGAGCGTACAACGGCCGAAACATTGTAATAAATATGGCGACAAAGATGAGGACAATAGTCCGAATAATGTAAATAATGTACATAATACCTCATCTCAGAAATATAGACAGTAATTAATGTATAATATTATCCATAATTACATTAAAAAAATGTCGTTTTTGATAAAAGTTAAAAAAAAGTAATTGTAAATACGTAAAAAATGCCTATATTTCGAAAATTCCTTTTTCCACAATATAGGTATTTGTGCTATGTGTTATATACAGTACTTATGAACACTAATGGGTATTTCCCAATCCTCATAAATACGTAGGACCCTATCTGAAGTTGGGGGTAATATGGTGTCTAAGTAGTCCACCACTAGCAGTGGTTTACCTACTTCATGCTGCTGGCGAGTATTGTATTTTGTTGATGTTATAAAGATTACCATTTTCATTTCTAACCTCCGTTTTCATTATTCCTCATTCAGTAATAACCTAGAAAGGATTACCTAAACAAGAATCATACTGAATAACTGGAAACTATAGAGAGCCATTATCGCCCACGCCCTGAAGCTATATGGGATATAAAAGAAAAAACACAATTAAATTCTTGTTGTTTCTTAATTATCTGAGCTTTAGTATTTGAGGATGGTTATCAGAGCAGAAAAAAGGGATCGAATTTCGGCTGAGATTGCTTCAGTTCAAGGAGCCATAGACTTGATAAATGCGTCAACCTACTTCTTTGTGCGCTCAATGGCATCACCAGAATTTTTTTACAAAAATTATATAGTTTATGGTTTTCCAAGGAGTTTGGCGGTTGAAGAAAGTTGGTGAGTGTGAATATGGACGAATTAGGAAAAGATGCCTTCCAAAAGGTAGGAAAAGTATTAAGAAACGAGAAAATTTCGTTAGAAACAAAGGAAAGAGTACTGAACTGTTACATATTATCAGTCCTCCTATATAGCAGTGAATGCTGCACAATCTCCTCAAAAATGAAGAAGAGATTTGAAGCAACAGAAATGTAGCCCTACAGAAGGATATTGAGAATACCATGGACCGAACATGTGAGCAATGAGGAAGTTTTAGAGAAAATAGAAACAAAAAGGACACTTATACTTAACACCAGAAAGAGATAGTTGAAATTACTACGGCGCAATGAGGAAAGATGTCTTGGAAAATCTAATACTCACAGGACAGATTGAAGGGAAGAGGGACAAAGGAAAACAACGCATAACCTACTTAGCGAGTTTGTGTAAATGGATGGAAGAACAGGGTTTAGGAGAGATGACAAAAAGGAGAAATTCATTTAGAGCTGCAAAATATAGGAAATTGTGGAGAACTATGATCGCCAACGTCCTGAAGGGACATGGCAGAGAGAAGAAGACTCGCTTATAATTACTTTACCGGTCAGACTGTAATAGCAGTAAATAGCACTTACAGCTACTGTCAGTACAATGATACAGGTTACTCAGTACACGAATCTGTTTTGCGCGCGTTCAAAATTATCAAAGGAAAAAAAAAGAAAAGCGAAAAATACCAAGAAAAAAATTAACATTAACATGGATGCCACTTGAAAGCATTGTCAACGCATGTGCTCATAAAATTCCCAATGTACAGTCTTCTGCCAGAAGTTTCGATGATGCCAGACATACAACGATATCTTACATGACAGTTGACCTTACCCATAGCCAGAAAGCACCACTAAAATATACTGCCCACCGTCAAAGCTAGACCGAGTTTTATGATAATTCTTCTTAGATTTAAATGCGTATGATGATCGGGAAGAAACGGAAATCAAAAGAAAGCTGTGATATTTTTGTTTTATATTAAGTCTTGTAATTTATATAGTGTAATGGATAGCGGCTCGGTTTGAGGAATCGGAGAGCCGAGTTCGAATTCCAGTCGAATCCATTACATTACATTCACTTATGTGCTAATAACTTTGGGAATCCTCTTCTTCTCATGCTATGGGTAAATAGCAGGACAAACCGGGCTCTATAGGCTTGGATGGCAACTGGTCTACCGCAGAAAGAAATGGTAACCTACTGCGGGAAAAAAATCTCCCTTGTCAGTCATGTATCGAAAGATACATGATCGCCTAAGCGAGTATCGACTTGAAATTTCTAGGGACACATAATGGGGAAAGAGGGCTTGGAAAATTTGACCCTTACATGACATACACTGTGATATGTGTGATTTGTCTGTGTTATAAACAACGGACTAAAGGCTTCAAAAAGATTGAGGAACAAACAAAAAATTAATTTCCTTAAAATTGATGCTACACAATAATTACATCTTTACTTTCAATTTATATAATTAGAAAAATAACTTTATACTTATTCTTGTTTATTTGTAAATATATAAAAAGACATTCACTTATGCATATACATTATTTACAAGCTTATAAGGCATCCTTTTTCTGCAAAAGTTATCCAACCTTGTATTATAGCTTTTGTAAATTGATACCGAAAGTTAATCCGACACTAGAATTAGGGAATAGTGGGAACAAGTAAAAATGACCTGTTGTCCAAAAAGAGTCTTTTTTAAAATAAGCCCATTAAATGATATAAAATACAGTATTTTTTTAAATAGATTATAATATCCGATCAGCAAATAATTATAAAGTAACTTAATAAGTAAAAATAACTTAAAATAAACTGTAAAGGATAACGCCATGGCGTTAAAGCAGGTATAAATATTGGAAACGTTTAAATAAAGTAGGTATAAATATTGGAAACTTAAATAAAAGTAAGCATAAAAATTGGAAACTTCTGTCTTCATTGCATTGAATGAAAATAACACAAGAATCAATATGCTATTAATAGTCGACGTAGTCTTACTCAAATAGGTAGTAAGCAGATAAGCTAGATGTCTAACTCACTACTTTACTCTTGTATTTATTGTACGAAAGTAGAAGCCACAAGGGCAAAATGGGGATGGGGGAGGCTGGTCTTTATTTGTCCTAACTTAGCTAGCCTCAATTACTGACCCAATCGTCCATATATTGTTCCTTTCACCAAAACATCTCATCTACACAACACAGACACCACAATGTCACATTTTCTCTAGAAATTCCTACCTAATCCCAGATTTAGTCTTTGTGAAGGGCTGGGTTGATAAAAATCTAGAAATAAATCCCCAATGTTTGTGATATAAAATTCTTGTACACAAATAAACAAAACAAGTGTTATTAACAGTACCCCAACAGTTTAATCACGGTAGAGATAACAGTTAACTAGACGAAAAATATTGAGGGATTAATAAAAGAATTTCATACACCCGTTCTACAATCACTCACACTAGCACTCAAACACTTAGATGCAATAACAATTACGAAACCTCACACTCGAAAACGAAAGACATCCCAAAATTACCAAAGTACTGTAATCCGTGTCACCTAAATGGAGAGGGGGAAGGGGGATAAACCAAAGATAAAATGATGACCGTCCATACCCTAAGTTAAATTCAGCAACTTTAACCAAAAGAAAAAACGACTTACGCTAACCTAACACCAGATGACAAATGTTTAAATCAGGAAACCAATATCTGTCCCCTCCAGATGCACTCTAAATTAGCTCCTCTCAAGCGAATCAAACGCAAAATATCCAACCACCTTTCGTCGAATTTTGATGAAGATAGTTGCCTTCTTTCCACTCTAACTTTGAATTTATGCTGGTGCTTAAAGAACAAAATTAGTTGTGAAGAGGAAAAATTCTCACCTTCATAAAACTCCTTCTGTCGCGTCGTCCAAATCACGACACGCATAATGCCAAGTAAACACAAGAACACATAGTATTCATTCTTTTTCGGCTGCGGCACAACATTGCTGCAAACAGAACTCTGGCCTTGAGGACAATGTTTCGCCCAGTATGCAAACCATGTAACCTTATATCAGTTCGTGCAACGGCCGTACGACGCTACAGTGAAAGATTTTCCCCAAGGACTCAACCGCCCACCACAGCGCACGCACGTTAGCATAACTGTCAGCCTCACCGCACAGAGCTTTTTGCCGACAACACCAGCCAAGTGAATGATGCCTCGTCGTTATTGAAACACCGTCGCCCGGACGCCCAACGCCACAGAGGGCTAAACTCCTCATTCATCAAACTGAGATCATCCCGAGTATCTCGAGCGTCCCCGATATAATGTCAAAGGTCGGGTGTCGGAGAGACCTTCCTTAACCCCTGTAAAGATTTCAGAGCAAGTCGACACTCGCGATAGAAGGAGCACTCGGCTCGAGGGACACCGCTTCACAATCATGCACACTTCTCAAGAGAGGAAATGATTTTTTAACGTCTTCCTTCCAGAAGAGGTTGTTACCCTCATCTTGCATACACATTCGATCCAGGAACTTGAGCCACGGCATCTGTTGACGAATCTCAAAGTCCGTGCATTGGTAGACTGCCCTCAGACGGGTGGAAACAACAGACCTCGCGATGCACCTTAGGAGCCCTGTCACTCCACAAGTAATGAAACGAGACTCGAACCAGTAAAATTAGCTCAGTGCACGGGAGTGGAAGTACCGAGAGCTGGTAAAGAAGGATGGGGTAGATATGCGACGCACAAATCTTCCGCCCTCCGCGATCACAAACAAACTGTAGCCTCGGCCATCTCTCTGACATCCAACCAATTCTACTCCAACTGGGTGTCGGGGCCAAACAAGACGCCGGCTATCTTGAGAGGCTCGTCCGTACAAGTGAAGAGTCCGGCAAGAGAGACTCCTTTCCACGCACCCAACCGCAAGCCCGCATGTTGGCTTCTGTTACCGCCTCATACCTGCTGATTTCTTTGCCGACTTCGTCAAAATTGATATTGCTTTCCACAAAAGCGGTCACATCGTCAACAGTGGCGGAATACTTGGTCGGGGTGGTCACACTCACCAGGGAGGTTAATTCCATGTAGGACCGCCTTTAACTTGCAAAAGAAGGGCCCCAACGCAAAAAAAATTTACTGCGTCGGTGAAAGCGGGCAACCCTGACGAATAGATCTGAACAACAGACCTTACGACATTCACTTCCACCATCACAGCAGGGAACTAATACAAGAGATGGATTCAAGATCGAAAGTATGACCCGAAACCG
Organism: Acanthosepion pharaonis; assembly: GCA_903632075.3. NCBI lineage: Eukaryota > Metazoa > Mollusca > Cephalopoda > Sepiida > Sepiidae > Acanthosepion > Acanthosepion pharaonis. The sequence goes on from CAHIKZ030000760.1 coordinate 1,369,360, forward strand.
GCCGACTCGAGGACAGCCCCGAAAAATTGATGGTCAAACCTATCAAATGCCCAGGACTGATCTAAGTTGATCAGCGTGGCTTCTTCACTATCGACTTGTTCTACGATCAACCGTACCAGATGAAGGTTGTCCTGAATAGTCCAACCCTTCACAGCGTAAGTCTGCTCGGAACCAATCAGACTAGGCAGGACAACCTGCAAACGATTGGCTAAGACCTTGGCCAAAATCTTTAACTCTGTATTCAACATAGTTAAGGGCTCAAATTATTCATTCCACAACAAACCCACCCCACTCCACCCCCGTATTTATTATTGCGAAGCAACTTGATCACACTCTGGTAAAGCGTTCGGGAATATTTCCGTTCTCTTTCTATTGGTTAAATACCAGTAACAGAAGAGGGACAAACACGTGCAACTGACTTAAGTACACCTCATAGGGGAATCCCTACCGACATGCTTCAACGCATTCCAGATTTCTTTCTCTGCGATCGGACCCTTACTCCCAGCTGTTTCCGTTGTCTCGAGGATAGTAGTCAGCTAAATAGGTATCAAACCGAATCGGGCTCCCTGGTAAAAAGTTCTTGAAAATAAGATCGGAAAGCCTCAAATATGCCGTTGTTTGTAGTAACGGTACGTCCATCCGGTAGTGCGATGCTAGTGATGTATCGGTCTGCAATACTCCGAACTTCTTTAGCTCGCAATTCAGCGGCCATATTTGTTGCATCGGAAGACATCCTTTTTAATCTAGCCCTAACTACCAGAGCTTGATCCTTCTTAATAAGCAAGGAGGCCAACTCTGTCCTAGATACGGTTATTTCCCCAGTATCTCCCGATTTTATAGCTCTTTCTAATCTAGAGTCTTACGTCGTTTGCTCTGCTAAGTTGAGTCGCTTACTATAATCAGCAGCAAACGACTTAATGGTAGCCTTAAGGTGAGCCCACCACTTATTTCCAACCACAGACCCCGTCAATTCCCGCAAAGGGGAGCCAGATATTTTGTGTGATGGGTAACACGGGACAGAGGCTGAGGGGCGAGATACCCCTACTGGACAATGTTGCGTAGTAGCTTTCTTAGTTGGATCATTGAGATTGCGACCGTGCCCTTGTTTTGGATACCGTTTCAGGGGCGTCATTTTTGGAAGGGATAGGGGAAGTAACTTAGTCATTGGAGGAGGGCTTGACCTTTTCTTTGGAGAAGATGAGACAGAGGCTGATGATCTTGGCCCAAAATAATTTTGGGCCTTTATTTGCCTCTCTAATCCTTTAAATTTAACTTTTCATAACAGGATCAAATTTTTTGCTAGGTTCAACATCAATTCGAACCCCCACACACCCGTCTCTATTCCGGAGTAACACTCACTAATTGGCCATATTGCATAAGATAGGCTCATAAGTGCTCTCCGAGAATATAGTCAGGAATCTCATATGTACTACGCCGTCCTCGATATTCTGAACAGATGATATAGTCCTTAGTAACTAAATCACGGGACGTTACATCCACACAGTCCTCTGGTGTGAGAACAGTATGTCCCACATGAACAAACCTAAATCTTTAAAGATTTGTTAAGGTTTAACCCCCCGTCACTCTGCTTTCATCACTGTGCCTTTTGTGCACCGAGAGATTTTAAAGCAGGGCCTGCTTCTCTGCGTCAAGTTATATGCAATTGGACGAGAGGAAGTCCTCTTCTGGAGAGGTGTGTCCATCTCCATAACAGAAACTTTTAAATAAAAAGTAGGTATAAACATTGGAAATTTTTAAATAAAAGTCGGTATAAACATTGGAATCTTATGTCTTCGTTGCTTTGAATGAAGATAACACAATCAAGAAGTATTATATCGCTTGGGAGTTGACGTAGTCTTGCTGAAATTGATTCTAAGCAGATAAGCTAGATCTCTAAATTTCTACTTTACATTGGAAACTTTCAAATAAAAGAATGTATAAACATTGAAAACTTTTAAATAAAAGTAGGTATAAATAGTTGGAAGTTTTAAATAAAAGTAAATATAAACATTGGAAACTATTAAATAAATGTAGGCCATAAATATTGGGAAGTTTTAAATAAAATTAGGTATAAATATTGGAAACATTTAAATAATAGTAGATGTAAACATTAGAAACATTTAAATAAAAATAAGTATAAACATTGAAAATTTTAAAATGAAAGTAGATATAAACATTGGAAACTTTTAAATAAAAGTAGGTATAAATATTGGGAACTTTTTGCAAACTCCAGCCTTATCTATTGTACCCACATTCGCATTAAAGCCCTTTACAAGAACCTAATTTTAATTTTTCGCTTCTCACGCTTATTTTTCTATCGATTAAATATCAGAGTAAACTGAATTCTGTAGCTTTGGATGGCAGCCAGTCTAGTAAAAGAACTGCACTCAATTCAAAACCGTGGAGAAGATAATGGTAAATCATTTAAGCTATCATAATAAGTCATATCGATTCACAGACAATACAGAAAAGGAAACTGTGGAGAACTGCGATCGCCTCCATCTTAAAGAGATGTTACATTAAATAAAATGCTACAAACATAATAGAACTTTAAGAAAAATTTTGTTTTTGCTTCGTTCTTTTTTATTTTTTGTCTGTTTTCTTTTTCTTTTTCCTTTTTCTTGTTGTTTTTGTATCTTCTTTTCGTTTTTGTTTTTTAGTTTTTTTTTTTTTTTTTTGTTTGTTTTTTTGGCAATGTCAAAGTGACTTGCGTTGGTTCTTTTTATGCGTAACTTTAAAAAACAAAAAGCAAAGTGTATGCTATTTGCTGTCACACCATTTCTTTGGCATGCTTGACGCCGGAAAGGAATTTCCTCTTTAAAATGTTATTGATATAAAATTAAATATAAAACTATTTAGAGGCGGTGGCCCACCGTTAATAGCTTAAATAGATTTAAATTAGTCTTTATGTGAAGTTTTCTGAATATTTTCCTACGATTTGCTATACAAAAATTGCTGGACAGATATAGATTTGCGGACGAGACGTGTCAGGAAAATAAAGTGCTACATCTTTGTAGACGCGAGGGCGGATATTTATGGCAATATCGAACAATCGCCATTTTTAGTTCAGACATTGTTTTCTATATCTAATGTAAAATTCTATTTCGCTTGACTAGATAGATAGATAGATAGATAGATAGATAGATAGATAGATTATGTGTATAATCCTTACGTATATAAGAGTATTCTATTTTAAAATATTAAAAAAAAAACATTATAATACGTATAAAATAACTTTCTTCCTTTAGTTAATGTTAATTAAAGGAAAAAATGTTATTTTCATAGATCAGCTAAGTGACAAATTTTATTTGTATTGATCATAGATAGATAGATAGATAGATACGAATCTCTCGAGATCCTTCTAATGCGAAATAAAGAAACGCGTTCTCGGTTAATTTTTCTTTCTTTCTTTCTTTAAGAAAGCCTTTTCGTGACTTAAGTTTCTCCTATAAAGGTTATGTCATAATAAAACAGACGTTTTGGCAACACCAAACGGAGCCCGAATACTACTCTTTCTGGAACCTTATGGCATTAATCACTGTGTACATCTCGGATGTTACTAACCATTTATATTTTAGCTTTTAACAGGGGGACGGGAATATTTGCCTCTTATTTTGTAGTTCGTTGGCTGAAGTATTGCTGATGAAACGATTCGTGCATAGCACAATTGCTTATGGCCATATCATGTTGAAACAATGGTTCTCGTCCGATCGCAGAACTTAAGCAACGTTGAGACTGGATTGGGAACACCAGGCGCAGATGTGCGGGTGGTGTGATAGATAAATGAGAAATCGCAAGGCAGTATTCGAGTTCCAGTCGAGTTCACTACATTCATTTATGCGCAAATACACTTGGGAGTGGTATGAATCCATCTCTTCTCTCCTCCAGCTATGCGTTAAATAACAGGATTAACTGGGTTTTATAGCCTTGGCTGGCAACCGGCCTACCTCAGGAAGTAACAGCAGCCGACTGCGGTAATTCTTTTGCCAGGTCATTCATGAATCGGAAAGAGTCATGATTGACCAACGTGCATTACGCATGGTACCTAAGAAAGAAAGGAATAAAACAGTCAGAGAAGCCTTCATGTTGGAAATGTTTGATTGTTTTTCCCGAAAAAATAGACGAGATAAAACAAAGTAATTCTAGGAATCATTCTAGGGAAGTTTCAAAACCTTTAAAGTTGGTTCTTTGTCTGATCTGGGTGTGTAATGTTTGCAAAAAGTTTTCAAAACTATATTTGCAAAAATATGAGCATGCTTTATCGCCATGTTGAAAAAAATGAAACTCAGAAAAGTCAGACCAGGCAACTAGCCAAGAAATTCCTTTATCCTTAATTCCGCTTGACCTTGTCCAAAGAAGAACAACGCTCTCAATACCATTTGTCATGGATGATAGGCTAAATTTTGTAAGAATTAAAAGCTGAACAGCAAACGTTCAAGAAGCTCCTTGACTTATTTAAACTAGATTGGATTAAATGGAGTCTTCTGGCGGAAAATCTCTTTAAAATATTGATAGTATGTTGAGTCTATGCTGCTTATAAAAATCCGGCATTATTATGAAACATTCTCTATATAATGTGTAAAATTGGATGAAATCCGACGTGTGGAAAATATAAATTTGAAAAAACATTAGTATGGCATGTTTCGCCATTAATCCGGCGTCATCAGAAGTCCAATTTAATTTGTATGTCTATTGTAGAAATGAAACTTTTTTTTGTTAAACATCTAAATGCTTAATTTTAAAATCTAACTGTAATGATATAGAAAATCGACATTAACTAATTTAATTGAACTATTTTAACTATCTCAATTTGTTTTGGTACTTATTATAGCAAGAAATAGTAATATATTGAAATAGGCCGCTCGTGTATAACTCTTCCACAATTAACATACGACCGAGCGATTACATTCTGTCTCTATTTCTTAGTAAATACTAAAACAATGTGAGATCATTTTTTTAAAATGGATGAAATTAGTTTAAATTTAATTTCATTCACGGTGTAATCAATGTTTTAAAAAGCAGTTAAATACTTAGCATTTCGTTTTTCTAATGTAGATTTCGTTTTGTTCAAATAAAATTATTCTTCTGTTGACACCGGATTACTAGCGAATTTTTATATAATTTCATAACTATCTATCTTAGATAGATAGGTTGTGGACATGGGAATCAACAGTTTCACACTTCAATGCGATTCCCTTGATCCTAAAATCGCATTAGAGTGGAAAAGTAGTCTCCGTGCAGTATTGATTCCTATGTCCACGCTATATCTATAAAATTATATTGTGCACTTTTCCACTAATATAGCAAATTTTAAACAATATATCCATGTAAAAATATATATATATATATATATATATATATATATATATATATATATATATATATATATATATATATATGTATGTATGTATGTATATATATTAATCGTTATCACCCAAGCAAAGCAGTAAAGTCACTAAGACACAAGTGGTTACAGGGCGTGAAAAAATGAATAATAATAACATTAATAATGGGCGAGAAGAAGAAAGAGTAACCAGCTGGGCAGTAGATAGCGATTGACATTGCATTTAAATTTTTGCAGATTAAAGTTGGTTGGAATGTATGGAGCCGGAAGAGATTTCCACAAGCGAGAAGTGCGAGA
>CAHIKZ030000760.1:1380000-1407500 GCA_903632075.3 Acanthosepion pharaonis
TTTAAATAACTAAACGCGCGTTAAACTGAAAACTGGTTTGTTTATTTTGTCTATCTGTCTATCCTTTATTATTCTTTATTTTCTTTGCCGTTCCCCTCTCTCGCTATCTCTTTCCTTCTTTTCTTTTCATCTCGATTTGTCTATTAAATATCGCCTCCTTCTCTCTGTCTCTGTGTATTTTCTTTCATACGTTCCCCTGTTCCTCTATGTAAACATATCTTTCTCCACACACACATACACATGCACACACACAGAGTTACACCCTTGTTATTCCCCACTGTTAAGAATTCATTCGTGAATTCAACACACATACCTCAAACATACTTGCAAATCCTGAGTACTCTCCCTTGAACTCACACACACACACATACACCCACGTGCTTATAGTCCACATATACGTACATCTATTTAAGCACGAAAATTGTCCCAACTATTTTCACTTGTTATCAAGACACCGCATTCGTACGACTGCAGTCGACTTAAAACGTACAGAAATATTTAAGTCACCTCACTGATCTTGTACCGAGCTACAACCCACTTTAGAGCCGTCAAACCTGAAATTATGAAGAGTCTCTACTTTATTGCCTTCTGTACCACACTTTTTATCCAGGTATGCCGGCTTAGTTTGTTTAGCTTTTTACACCTGTCTTTTTCTCGTTCTATCTTCACTGTTTCTGTTCTTACGTCCCAGCTTGTTTGTTTGTTTTTAAATTTGTATATTCTAATTTCCACATTGTAGCAAGCGCGTCTGGCATTGCGTGTATGTTTTTTTTATCAGCGTGTTCGATGACCAAGAGAAATCAAGTCAGTATCTGTGCATTTTTTTTAATCAATTCACCCCAAGCAAAGCGATAATACCACTAGGACACAAAGAGAGTGAAAGAGAATGAAAATATTTAATAAGGAACTGGAAACCCGATCCTATGCAGGAAATAAGGGATAAACTTCTACTTCTGTTCAAAAAAAAAACCAGAACGAGTGTGAACCGGACGATAGTTGAAACTATCTACTCCTAATTGTAATCGATATTCTAATTTCAATATTCTAAAACTTATCTTGTAAATTGTCTAAAAACTTTAATGTTCAATATTAATACTAATACAACTGAAAATAAATACGTGAAAGTTACGAGACTTTAACGTGTTTTTCACGCTAGGAGAACTTCAGTCAAAAAAACGCTCAATAGAGAACAATGATATTCAATAAATCAAAAAAGGTTCACTTAAGTCTGAAAAGTTCAGATAAGTCACTTGAACTTTTCTTGATTTATTGAATGTTTAAGAATTATTGAGAAAGTCTTTACTCAAACAGATAATAGTGGTCCAGTTCATTTTTACAATGCATTTATGAAAGAATGTTTTTATTTAATTTATTCAGATGATGTCTTTTATGCATGATAGATAAATAGATATGAACAGACTGAAATAGATAGATAGATAGATAGATAGATAGATAGATAGATAGATAGATAGATAGATAGATGTTCTATGAACTAATAATCAATGAAATAACATGTTTATGTACATTTGAGTGATATATAGATATATATTAAAAATTATGAGATCAGTTTATTTCGCTACCTTACGGGATCCTCGGCCGATTTTTATCAATTGAAGTTAATTGATAAAATCGTCTGAGGATGCCATAAGGTTGAAACCAAGGTAGCGAAATAAACTGATCTCATAATTTTTAAAGTTAAAAGCTCTGTATGTCATTTTCTATTTTTATTTTTTTTCACAATTGTTTTGATCACATTTTAATACTACTGTTTCCTGGTATAATTAAAATCTCTCTCTCTCTCTCTCTCTCTCTATATATATATATATATATATATATATATATATATATATATATATATATATATATATATATATTAGTCAGGCCTGATTGAATAAATTACAAACATTATGTCTGCTTATTTGTATCATAATCCTTTCATATTCACGAATATTTTGTTCATATATTACAATCAAATGAGGCAAGAAATGCACTTTAACAGTAAAAATCACTTTTATTTCGCTAGTACTTTCCATTTCTTTCTTTACTCAATATATATATATATATGTGTGTGTGTGTGTGTGTGTGTGTTTGTGTGTGTGTCTCATTGAGTGCTGGTGGTGATTAATTTGTGTGTGTATGTGTCGACAAGGCCTGTTTTCATTGTATTTTCCAATTTTTGAACATATTGTTGTCCATTTGGATCAAAATCGTGTATAATCTGTTCAAAGTTCATATTTTTCTTTTGTTTTTGAGTACTTTCCACCGTCATGGTCATTATCTGGAATTAAATGTAAATTGTAAACAATAGTTGTTAGCTACATCCTATCATTCTGGAACGCTACATCTCAAAATTAAAATTATTTGTATCTTCTGTGTATATTTAATTATAACAACAAAAGAAATAAAAGTGACAAAGTAATCTTTTTAAGGAAGCATGTAATACAGTAAAGTATTCTTCATTGAACAGAATTGTAAAAGTGCATGACAAATAGTTTAGATGTACAGACCTTCTGTGCTGCATTTTATATCTTCACAAAAACTTTATTAAGAACCCAAGGCAAATAACTCCAGAATATAGCAAATTGACGATTCCATTTTTAATTCTATTAACCGTTAGGTCATCTCTCTGCACCTCCAAAAATCAAATCATTCCTCGCTCAAATAAATTACCGAGGTTCTCTGCTGGGTCCTTCATGACATTTCTTCGATCAATGGAGGTTACTTGGCGATGCCCATCTCCTCTCTAAATGCGACAGTTTGTACTGGGTTATATGGCAGAGAGTAACGTGTTTATGCCTTTTCTATAAACATTAGTGCAATGGGAACATAAACTAAAATGAAATTTGAACTAGGTTTGTCGATTCTCTGTTATCCGTTGAACTGATTCTTCGCCTCCGCTTTTAACTGCATTGGGCGGATAAAACTAGGAAATATCGTTTTAAGAAGAATCAACTTCTCTTGAATGGCCATCATTAAAAAAAAAAAAAAAAGAAATATGTTGCATACTCTACATTAAAAACTGTATTCATACATATAGAGAGATGATCAGATTAGATATTTTACGCTGAAATAGAACCATAAGGTGTCAGAACACGCATTACTGGCGTCAGTGAAAAAAAAATGCAATTACTTCAGTTATCAATCAGTCTCCACACACGAAAACGCATGCGCACATGCATGCGCATAAATATAACGGAGAGGGAGGGAGGGAGAGAAGGAATCAAGGAAAGGAAACGGAGGACGTGAAAAAGATATATGGATAATTGTAACTAAATAATGTATACAGAGATGGATATTGTTATAGTTAAAGGAGCTGGGTTGACAAGAAGATGATCCCTTTACAGGATCAAAAGTATTTAATATACATCATATATTGGTTCAATAATCTACTTTATTTATTTAGAAAAAAAAAAACATTAGTGTATAATCCAGCTGAATCGTGACTGGCGCTTTCAACTTATCATCTACGCTTCAATCCGTTCGTTTGGTTGTTTGGTTTGATTAACGGTATATCAACACCTTATGGGTCATTTAATGCCGAAATTTAATTTTCTTGTGAGCTTTGTGTTCCCCTCCCCCCCCCAAAAAAATATATTGCTAGTAATTTTTTCTAGTGGATTTTTTGTCGCCAGTTTGGGGGGGGGAGTCACTATTTGCCCATAACTAGGACCCTAACAGGTGCTGCCACCCTGGATTAGGGTGAACCAGGAAACAACATCAATTAAGAGGTGGTTCCACGCTCCTCAAAATCTCCCAATCAGAGGCCTTGCTGCCGGATTCAGTTTATTTAGCAAAGGGAATTGCAGTTTCAAATCTCTATGAAGTACGTTGAACGAGACAAAACAAGAATAGAAAATTGCTATCCCACAATCCCTGGTAATATTCAAATTTTAATAATTAAAATAGCGTCTTCAGATTTCAGAGATATGTCAGAAAATCATACAAAAAATATTTTTTGATTGATTGATTCGTTTTTTACCACTTATCAATCTATTCCGGTTATTTAAAGCCAGAAAATAATTTTAGATTTCAAGAATGAGGGGAGGAGATAATAATGATTTACTGATATCAGCCTTACTAATTAACCTATAGCTAGGGTAAGAAGTGGTGGATTCATACCTCTCCCAATGATATATGCGCGAGAAGTAGGAAATAATGAAGGATAAAGAATCCATTGATTCTTTAGAAATTACTTTGTTTACGTTTAGGATATAAAAAACAATGAGCAGATATGGGCTTGTGAGAAGATCTGAACGAGAAGATATGCATCCTTCAAACGGGTAATCGAATCTTGCTGGCTGCTACGCTCTATGTAGCTGAGCGGTTTAAATCTCGCATGATCAGATGATGGACGCAGGTTATTAAGTCTCTTCATTGCACAGGATGGTAGATGTGATATAGTGATTTTCCAAGCGTAGCTTAAATGTGACACAAGGCCGTAAGTAGGGGGCACCCAGTTAGGATTGAACTAACGATTCAGTCGTAATTTTTCTAACGACTTATTAACCAATTCCGGTTATACTTTTAGATTTCAAGATAATAATTTACTGATATCAGCCTTACTAATTAACCTATAGCTAGAGGAAGAAGTGGTGGATTCATACCTCTACTAATGATATTCGCGCGTAAGTGAATATAACGAGAAGTTGGAAATAATAAAGGATAAAGAATTCATTGATTTCTTAAAAATGACTTTACGTTTAGGATATGAAAAAATGAGCAGAATGATAGGGGGGATAATAATGATTTACTGATCAGAGGCCTTGTTGGTGAATGTAGTTTATTGTCATACCCAGGACGATAATCCGTTTGTCTCCTCGTGAATGATATTGATAGTTACTCATTAGAAAAGATATTCTATGCTCAGAGTTTAAAAGAGTTTGGTGTGGTGTGCCGTATACTGTAGATCTTGCAGCCGCTGAGTCTGAGATAGACAAGGCATTTAGGGTTATCCACCTGAAAAAATGATTGACTCATTCTTTGACTTTGAATTTATCAGCCTATTACAATTACTTTTCCTTCCTCGGTGTCTTGCATTTCTCACTCCTAATTTAGAAAGGATGATCACTGTGTCTAGAACGTTCTCATACGTAGGCAATTTATTATTCCGCCTCTTCTGTAACTGAGACATTTTTAAAGGCACTCACGTTAAAAAGGTGATTTACCCACATTCCTTTCTACATCGGGTAGAAGTAGATACCGACACAAATGCGCACACACACACACACACACAGTTTTATAATTGTATACTTTATATAATAATCAACTTTGTCTTACATGCATCAGAAGTTATTCCACGATATTATAACTGATATTGACTACGCTTCCTACAATAAAAGACCATGAAAAATTTTGAAGGAAGACGGTTGTTTTCCACCAATTTCTCAAGCGGGCAGAGTAACAGAAAATTCTAACACGACCTATTTTAGTACACTGGAAGGTGCTGTCTGGAGGATGGATCCTGGGTCCCTAAGCTAAAATTTCCACAAGGAAAGCTGGTAAAAACATGATTATATACACTATGGGTGCTGAAATGTTCTCAGTTCTACTCACAATCCGAAACGAATATTCTGACGTTTGGTCTTTAAGATACTAATTTTGGAAAATGGGCCGGGCCAAGAAATTTTCAATACACTTTCGTTTAGATGCAACCTGCAAATAATGATTAATATTTTTCTCAGAAATCCCAAGTTTGAATAGTTCAATAGCTTAAATAATGTGAGATTTACTTGACACCCACCCCCACTCAGTCAGGTTGTGACACAAGGTCAGTTTTTAACGTGGGGACCCGAGTGTTTTCACTCGGGCCGCTGGTCTAAGCTGGTCTTAGCTGGTCATAGCTTGTCCAAGCTGGTCAGAGATGGTCTAAGCTAGTATTAGCTGGTCTTGGCTTGTCATAGCTGGTCCAAGCTGGTCAGAGCAGGTCCAAGCTAGTCATGATACCACCAGCATAGGGACGGAACCCTGGGGCAGGTAAGTATCCGAATGTGTATATCCCTCAAGAGAGGGATTTTCACACTCCATAGCTTAAATAAAGTTGCCCCGTCACATGTGCACACTGGATTTTTATACGCATGGTCATTTTGCATACCCAGTTTATAACTACTTAGTTTAATTTGGCCAAAGGTAATAAGGATTTTGCATTCAATGAGGATAGAGCTCACTATGAAGGATTTTTTTAATCATCACAGTGAGGCGTCTACATATCCAGCGGGAGTCAATGAGCAAACACTGGTCGGGTTTATATATGTGTGTCTACATGCATCTATCCGGTAGTGCACCCCTTTTAGTAAATGAGCTCTCTCATCTGTATCGGCATATTCTAGGTTCCATCTTAAGAGCAATTATCACAAGGTGCTTCTATCGACCCTAGTACACAGTACAGCATTATGGGGTTATTTCGACGAGGTACAATGACTGGCAAATTTGTCTCTCTAGCTCAGTTACGACTGAGTAGTGAGTTCGATCTTCACTGGGTGCCCCATACTTTCGGCCTTGTGCCACACCTAAGCTGCGCTTAGTAAATCGGAGAACTTTGACGTGATGTAATGGTTAGCAAGCTTGTCTCGCTAGACAAATTACGACTGAGTAGTGAATTCGATCCTCACATGGTGCTCCATACTTTCGGCCTTGTGCCACATCTTGGAAAATTATTTGGGCACTTCAACATTGTGTAATTGTTAGCAAGCTTATCTTGCTAAATCAATTACGACTAAGTAGTGAGTTCGATTCTCATTGGGAGCTCCATACTTTCGTCCTTGTGACACATCTAAGTAACTTAAGTTGGCCTTGTGTTTGTGCCACATCTAAGTAGCTTAGGTGAAATAGTGAGTTCGATTGTCACTGGATACTCCTTACTTTTCCTTTAGGAAAGTAAGGAGTACCCAGTGACAATCGAACTCAATATTCAGTCATAATTAAAAATCGTAAGTAGAAAATCATTTGAGCACATCGATGTTGTCTCGCTAGAAGAATTACGACTGAGTAGTGAGTTCAATCTTCACTGGATGCCCCATACTTTCGACCTACGCTTAAAAAGTCACCATAGTACAGCAATACGGACCTTGAGACCCAGAGTCTTATTTGCTACCACTGAGCTATGTCTTCAAGCACGAATTTATTTTTGTCTTTACTGAAAGGCAACCGTAAACATTGTCATCGCAAATCTGCGATGGTTCGTCAGTTTGGCGGGAATAGGCTTCATTCAGTACTCGCCACTGATTAGGTAAAAACGACATTTGCGTTTACGAAAAAGGAGAGAAAGAAATTGATAATTTACTTTCAGGTCAAACAAGTGCATCGATTGTGACACATTAGGATAAAAGCCGACATCACTTTTTTGCATTTTTATAACCTTTAATACTTAATTAAGACTGAGTAATGAGTTCTATCCCCACTGGATGCTCCATTCTTCCGGCCTTGTGTCATATCTAAGCCACGCTTAGTTAATCGCTATAATCTTTAATACTTTTCTATTAAAGAGGTTCTTTCCGGTATTTTTTTAAAATTGTAGTATTAATATAATAAATATTAATATTTAATTAATTAATGTACTTAATATCTAATTTAATTAAAGTGGGAGTATATTTTCAAAATTTAGCTGATTCTGTCAGAGAGCCACATTTGTAGAGTTAGCAGTGAAGATGTAACGTACCACACTCGCAGTAGCTGGAAGACAAGCTTGTTCAGTTATCTCTTCAAGTTGGTCTTCAAGAGCTAAGCAGTGTTGCACAGAAGCACGATAATGGGGCACTCGGTTGGGATCACACTCATTAGCCTAGCAATTGTCTGTGCGTCTGGTTTGCCAATCATCACCCACTTTGAATTGACCTTATATTCGATAGATTTGCACAACTATGTATCGGCTTGAGATTTAAAACGGTCATAAAAGAAAGGCGCGCGAAAACGTAAAGGCTATTATTTTTTAATTTATTCAGTAGCGCTGATAAACATTTAATATGTCTTTAAACACATTCGACAGCCCGATACAACGAGTCTTACCTGTCTTGATCCCCTTTTAGAAACAAGGGAGGCGCTTCTGGACAAGTTTATGACGCGCAGAGTTGTCCACCAAAATCAATTTCACGCTAATGGCCTTGTCAAACTCCCTTTGCTCTTCGGGAGTAGGCTGGGTCTTAACAGCCATCTGCGCCACCAAAGGGGAGAAAGGGAATAAGGAGAGAGGATGCGAGCGGGTACCGACTACTATATCTTTAAATAACGAATCAACAATTATATTCTTTCAAATGAATTTCCATTTCAAAGTTTATTTGCGAGTTTATTGCAATTGAACCATGACTCAAAGATGACGGCTTTCATTGTTGATATCGCGCCGTCAGTTCACAAACAAAGAGAAAACGGATCGGTATCTAATGTTTAAGTTAACACAATAAATTTCCAAAATTTAACGTTTATTTCTGTTTAAACTATACTGTCAATAACGTTGACAAAAGGAAATCTTAAGTAAATTATTACTAATTTCTATCCGAATTCCCGAAATATGGTGTTGTCATTATCATCTACTACGCTTAAAACAAAACCACGTGAATAAGGCATCCAGGGAAGTCCAAATTCGCTACTAATGTTCACCTAGACAAGTTCGTTGATTTTTGCCCCACGCTGTGATACTCTGAAATGTGTTATTATTAGTATTCGATGATTCTTTCATCAGACATATGCCGAAGATCCTGTAATAAACACCGACAAAAGAAAACCGCGAATGGTAAAAATGAAATTGTTACTTCCTATAAAAACAAGACTTACAACCTTTTTTTAATTTGTGGCTGAAGTAGTTAAGTCTTTCCCACAAGTCAGTGTTAGAACCCAAATAAAATACTGATCGTCTAGGCAAGCGGGTTTTCCCTATTTAGAAGATATTCTCACTCTATACCACTCCCACTGTTTGGCGTTGAGTTACTTTCGTTTTTCATACAATACCTGCCATGGTGTATAATCGTTAAGGATATTTACCTTACCCCCCCACCCCCGGCGAGGTTTGATGTGTTACAAGGACGCTTTAAAGGCAAAACCGAGCCTCCCCATAGACCCTGTAAAAACAGGGGTCGGTTAGCTATCTACCACTCCAGACAAGACTCTGACCTTCGGCATAGCCTCGTCTGGGTTCCTCTCTGCTCGAAGGCAGAGAGTTCGACCAGCACAGCCGGAGACGAATCTCCCAGCTAATTGCCGAAGCAAGTCTAAGTGTGTAATCGTTAAGGATTCAATCTCACGAACTAGTTATATTGAGTTTATTCCTTACTGGGAGCTCTGAAATTATGGCGTTGTGCACTTAATCTAAAGAAGTACCCACAAAAGTAAAATTACCTTTTTTTATATTGTAAAAGTATTTTCTAAATGTATTGAAGTTTGTTAACATTAAAAAAAAAACAGAAGGCAGAATTTGCCTTCCTACAAGAAAAAATAGGACGCATCCAGATTCAATATGGTTACCCTGCACATATATGTGTGAGTAAAGGAAAAATTGGTCAACCTCCTAATTTTTTTTCCACAAGTGTCAATGCATTTATGCAACAGGGAGGTGCTATCTATGATATGAATCCTCGGGATTTAGGTACGATTTATTTACTTCTTGTATCACCCGAAAACTAGACGTTAATGATTCCAGTCAAAAAGTCAAGAAGAATACTCACCATTTTATTAATTCGAATAAATGCGACAAATTTTGTATCACAATCAAAAAACAAAACTAGGTATTGTATTATACATGAATATTATATTTTGGTAATTTTGTCTCTTTGTACCCAACGAAGTAATCGTTACATTCGCTCTACAAATAGCAGGTATTTTATTTGTTACAGAATCCTAATCTTTCTCCAATCATAGACGCCTGACATTCAACTAAAGTTTTTTTGGCTTCACTGCGCAAACTGAACACTAATTATTTCATATTTTCTTTGAGATATTGTATCTCGACGACCCCATTTTATACAAAAATCACCAAAATTCATACTTTTATATATAAAATTAGGTCACAATCTCCACGACATCGTACCGTAGATGAATAAATAATAAACGCTAAATGGTTCTCTAATTATATGAATAAAATAGCATCCATTAGCATGTTGAACAGATCTTACCTAAAATTATCAGTAACAGCCAAACTAAACCCTTGACCCTTACACTGTTTATTTTTAAATGCTTCTTGAACGCTACTTTATCTTAAAGGGAATTTTCTAATAAAATTTAAGTGTTCCTCTAGGCACTTTATTATTTTAAAAATATAGAGTTTACTCTCTTTTAAATAGATCTGGTTTAAGGATATTTTATTTTGCTATTAGGTTGGGTCATAAATAATTTCCGTTTTCGTCTACCAACTTTATTTTTCAGGAAATAAAGTATAATTACATCTCATTCAGTTATATTATTTGCCATTATTCGCACTGACTTGTTGTCACTTATCAGGCAGCTCTCCGATATCTTTGGCGTAAAGATTCCGCAGGTTTTAACGTGAAAAGTTTTCGACAAAATCTTGAATTGGGTTTTCGTTAAAGAAATTTTTCTTCATCAAAGCGTTTTCCAGCGATTGACAAAAAAGTAATAATCGGCTAATACAAGCTCAGGTGAATTTGGCAGGTGAGTTAGAATAGACCGACGTTCTAATTTTTTTCTATGTTATTCTTACTATACACGGCCTTGTGTTATCATGGCGGACAACAACATTTATCCTGCTGACGTTCACGGGGCACGTTCCAGCTGATTGATGTAAAAATGTACATTTATACTGCAAGGATCCCACTAAACTTAATATATTACCTTTCTTCTGAGAAGCCTTTTGAGTCGTTTGTGGAGATTTATCCTAGTCAATCTCCTGCTTTTTGCGTTGAATAATGACTTATTTTGAGTGTACTCCAAATTCATTCTTAACTGCCACGTTTGAAACTAATAAAGCTTAAACTTCAGAGCCCCTAATCCCAGATGGGCCCCTGAAGCACCTTTTTTAAATGAATGAATTTTTCAACAAAATTAATATTTTTTTTTAAATTGTTTATTATTAAAATAACAGCATTTAGTCATATGCCAATTGGTTGAAGTCACTAATTTTGACCCTAGAATATCTTCTCCCATACTTATTTCATATGGTCTCAAAACTCTACTGTAATTGGTCATATATCAACATTTTCGAGGGTCTTTCAACGCCCGAACCCCCAGCTGTATGTGCTTGTTGAGCTTGCCAGAATATATTTATAGCCTATATTTTGATAGTTGGGTCCTCGAATCTATTGTTGGTGGTTGCAAAAGGCCCCCTCCCATATATGTTCAAATTTCAGAACATCAGAAATATAGGTCCGTGAGGGGACGAATGATTACAAGTTAGGATGATACATTCGTCATTACAATTTGTTTCCCAAAAAGGGAAAATTACTTATGACTCAACCTAAAAAATGGATGCACAATTCTCCAGCATTTTTATGGCAAATACTTATTTGCATAAATTCATCATTTTAATGCAAATAGGTAATTACGAAGTTCACAATAGTGAGTGTTTAAGCGTATGAGACTTGCTTCTTCTATAACCGGTGCTTCCAAAACCGTAATAGACATATCATAAATAATAATAACTCATCATTCTAGAAATTCATACAGAAATATATATATATATATATATATATATATATATATATATATATATATATATATATATATATATGGCTCGGATTGAGGAATCGGAAAGCCGAGTTCGAATTCAGTCGCATCTATTACATTCATTTACGTGCTAATACCCTTGGGAAAGGTATTAATCCTCTTCTTTCCCCCTATGAGTAAATAGCAGGTCTACCACAGAAAGAAACGGTAACCTACTGTGAAGTGGGGGATCGGCCTCATCAGTCATGTATTTTTCGATACATGATCGCCAGGACAGTCTGGGTTCTATAGCCTTGGATGGCAACTGGTCTAAAAAAAACTCTTAATTCAAAACCTGCGGAGGGTTGTTTAGGGACCTTGTGGCACGTACTGCACCAGGTCTCTGTATTCGGCCCCTTCAAAATATAAAAGTTGACATTGAGGTCAACACCCAGCGACGACAGTCGTTTTCATGCTTAAACGCCATTTTGGCCTGACGATTGCGTTTAAGCACGAAACCGACTGTCGCCAGTGGGTGTTGATCTCAATATCCACTTATATATTTTATATTTATATACACTATAGCATACGTTAAAACTATATTTTATCACACACACACACGCACACATATATATTATAAAATATAAATCCATAGTATCATTATTCAGACATCAAAGCATTGTTGTAGCTGGATTTTAAGACTTAACGCTATTTGTCACGTAAATTCTATCATAAAAGAACGACGCGATTGGGTCGATTAATCTTCTTTTATGTGCCATGTCCCTTCAGACCGTTGGTGAACATGGCTCTCTACAGCTTTATAGCCTTTGTAACTTTAAGTTAATATATGTCCCCCCTTAATACCCCTCCCAGTTCATGTTCTGCCAACCATTTACTCGTTAGGTAGATTACTCGGCGTTTCCCCTGTCCCTCTTGCCTTCAATATGTCATGTGAGTATCAAATTCTCCAAGTCTCCTTTTCTCATTCCAACTCTCTCTTCTGATTCCAAGTGCAAGAGTTTTTTTGTTTCCATTTTCCTTAAAACTTCACTGATGCTCGCAATGTTCTGTCCATAGTATTCTCAGCACCCTTCTATAGAACCACATCTTTGTTGTTGCCTCTTTTCATCTACGTGTAAATTGTCCATCATTCAGAATTTGTATTACACAACAGTTCGGTACCGTTATTTCCAACGAAATGTTCCCTTTCCTTAATACTTTCTGTTGTAACCTAAGGAAGGTTACTGAATAGAATAATCACACGAATGTTGGTAATGAACGATAATACTTAGGACAAGAACAACACATATAAGATTCGCCAGCGGCGCGTAGAAGTAGTCAACTGCTAAAAGTGAGTCAAGTGAATTCCACAATGATCCTCCAACTGGAGGATATATACCAACTGTCCCACGGCGTATAACGCTATTTCCTGAGACGAGACTCTGCCCTTCGACACAGCCTCGTCTGGGGATCCTCTCTGCCCAGAGGCAGAGAGTTTGGCCAGCACAGCTGGACACGAATCTTCAACTGCAGGATATCTACCAACCGCTCCACGCGTTCAGATGTGGCACAAGGCCGAATTTAATGTGAGGTATCCGAGCCCGTAGGATCGGCCAAAAATTCCCTGTAGACCCCGTATAAAACAGGATCGAGTATCTGTTTCCAGAGACGAAACTCTGCACTTTGACATAGCCTCGTCTGGGGATCCTCTCTGTCCGGAGGCAGAGAGTTTGACCAGCACAGCTGAAGACGAATCTCCAACTGCAGACCAACATACAGTATTTACTACTGTATTTATGTGAATGGGGATATACCCATTATCGTCTGTGCTACAACACTTTCTGTTGTAAAATTTGTATATCGCGTGTGGCACTGCTAACTCATGAGAACTATTTCCCCGTGCCATAAATTATTGATTAAATTCACAGGCCATTACCATCGTAATTAGTTCGATCGCAGTAGGATGTCTTATATTTATAGCTTTGTGCCAGACTAAGCGAAATTTGGTAAATGCCTGCTAAACTCTCTTCTTCGTCACCCAATGTGGCATGTCAGTGACTAGATATCTAAAGGTGTCAAAAAACGAATGAAGATTTGTATTCGTGCCTTTTATAAAGCTATTAGTGTGAAGAGAATATAAATTGTCTCGACTAAAATTGAACTCATTTTGTCAATTTTGTCTTTGCATGCCGATAATAATTACAGCAATAACTTTCAACAACGGGTCCGTTTCATAACATTTTCGCGAAAGATGGCTTCACCGAAAGCATTAACTCGAATTCTCATTTCGCCGAAAAATCAAAACGTAGAAATTTAAAGGGAGATAACTGTGTTCCCTTTTTTTTTCTTTTTCTTTTTTTTTTGTTATGTATCATTTACAAATTACACTCGTTAATTCGATTGTTGCTTATTTACGATAATGAATGAGCGACAACATGTCAGTTGGTTTGTTTAACAGGATTAATTAATAATTAGATGAATTAAAGCTAGAAAATTGATGCCGGCAAACGAAAATAAGATATAAATAAAAAACGATTAAGATATAAATATTAATATAAATAAATAAAAATATAAAATAAAAAATAAATAAAATGTATTAATACATTATGTTTCCTATTCGTAGTTCGTATTTTGGGCTGTTCTTCTTGCTGACAACCATACATTCTGTCTTCTTACAATGGACGATTAGTCCTTTCTTCCTACTTTCCTTTATTTCCTTTTGTAGGAGTTCCTGTAGTTCCCTTTCTGCGACTGCTGCCAACACTGTGTCATCTGCATGTTATGGTGTTAGAATTGTGACCGCCATAAGTGAATCCTTATAAAATTTATAATTCTCTCAGGATCACCTCGCTGTAAAGTTTGAATAAGTCCAGTGTGTATTCACTTACGCACAAATACCCATGGAAAAGGCATGAATCCACCCCCAGCTATGGGTTAAATAGCAGGACAGACTGGGTTCTTTAGCCTTGGTTGGTAACCAGTCTACTGCAGAAAAAAATGGCAACGTACTGCGGGAAAAATCTGCCTCGTCAGTCATGGATCGAAAGATGCATGATCACCCAAGCGTGTATCAAGTGTGGCACTTAACTAACTGAGAAGACACATCCTAACTCCCCATTCTATTTTTGTGTATTTACTGAATTAAGTGCCCTAAACCTGTGGCCTTGTACCAGGCTAAGCTAAGTAACCACTTACAGAAGTACCTTAACATAAAATACTGATTAACAAGCTAGTCGCTCAGATGTAATGATTCAGTCCCTCTGAAGTGGATCACATTTGTGTCTTTGTCGCGTTGTTTAGTTTTAAAAACTTACAATCAAGTCTCAATGAAAACACTGGTCCTTATCCGACCAGTGAAGTTAAGCAACATTAAAAATGGTCAGTACTTAGAGTGACCTGTTAGGGACACATATGCTGTAAAAAGAGTGTCGCTAGATTATGAAAATTTAAGTAAATCAAGTGTCAAATCTTAACAAGCTTAGTACTTCGGGTAAACTTTACAAACCCCGAAAATCCTGTTTTTTTACTACTGAACGAACCCCACAAGAGCACATAAGTAACACAATTCTCTACATATTTGCAACTCAGTTGCAAAGCAAATGAAATACATTCTGTTCGTGCTGTGCTGACAAGCCCGATTTCTTGGTGCATGGCGTGCGACATTGTAGTCACGTGATATGCTGGCTATTTCCCGGGCTGCTCGTTCATATGAAAGCTATTATTAAAATTGTGTCTAGGTTGTGTTTGTTTTGTAATGGGAATATCCTTTTTACGTGTTAGAAAAAAGGCCAGAGTCTGTCATACGCACCGTCGAGTTTATTTTTTTTATGCCATTTTTTTTTTTTTTTTTGTTTCAAAGCAAAAAGACACTTCCGTCGATTACATTGTAATTGTCGTTGAATAGTGGCTTCTGAAAAAAATAAACTGTATGCATCAGCGAAATTATAATCTAGAAAGCATCTTCAACAGACTGTGTATGATAGTGGGCGGGATGAAAATGTGTGAGTAAATGTGTATGGAAGTGTGGGTATATAGAAGTATGTAGGTATGTATCTATGGATGCAATATAAAAAGAATGCTTATGAACTGAAAGAGTACAGAAATAAGGCCATGTATCGCTTTTTTTAAGGAGCGGAAGAACAAAAACATTACAGTGTGTGTGTGTGTGTGTGTGTGTGTGTGTGTGTGTGTGAACATGTGTGAAAATATTGGGTGTGTGCAAAAGTCTTCTCTTTGAAACTATAGACTGAATACACAGAAAAAAACTTCTTTGTTTTTAGCTTTTCCGTTGTAGATTTTTTTATTTAAAAAAATATAAACTTTTTGATTACAACTTGCTGCGTGTGTAGGTAGGTGTGTAAGTGTGTGTGTGTGTGTGTGTGTTTATGTGAGTATGTGTGTGCACGCGCATGTGTGAGTGTGTGTACTTGCATCTGTTGCTCTATGTTAATATGCGCGCGTTTTCACGTTCTGTATCTACTTGAACCCTACGAATCTGCCTTTACACATTCTTTTTTTTCAACATAGATTTTACTTCGATTTGAACACCGACCGCTGGCACCGGTACTAAACTCTCATCACTCATATATTAGGTGCATTTGTTATTACAATGGTGATAATGGTATTGTTCAACGACGAGAATGTAATCTTCATATATCACAAGACTGGTCGCGAAAGAGAACGTTCTTTTTTTTTCTTTCTTTTTTGATGTATTTAGTTTTCTCCATTGATTTTTAGTTCGTAATAATGCGTCTTGCCAACATCTCGCTTTAGAATTTAAACGAACCGCCATGTTTTTTCTACAGCTAACTAACCTTATTGCACAACACTTGAATTAAACATGTTGGTTGGCCTGTTAGTTGGTTTATTTATTTATTGACATAGATTGATTTACTAAGAAGCGTAGATTAGTTGTGACACAAGGCCGAAAGTATAGAGCACATCAGTGATGATCGAACTCACTGACTCGTAACTGATCTCGCGAGACAAGCTTGCTAACCATTACACCACGTCAAAGTGATCAACTGACATACAATATACACGATACAATTACAGTGCAACCTCGATTCTCGAACATCTCTCATGTCGAACAAGTCGATTTTCGAACAGAAAATTCAAGATGAAAATGCCTCGGTTATCGAACAAAATTTCGGTTCTCGAACAACATTGCCGAACCGAGTTTCTGAGTCGACCGCCGTGTTGTATACATTCGTGTGTTGTGATGTGATTTTCGTTCCCAATTTTATTGTAGTGTGATTTTTTTTTCTACATTGATTCTTATTGCAAAAATAGTTTCGGTTTACGAACATTTCGGGTTACGAACAGCCTTCATGAACGAATTAAATTCCACTGTACTACATTGCTAAATATATTACAACAGTAAAGATTAAATATCATTTTAGGGCTCGGGACAAGACCGAATTCATAAATTCATCAATAGATAGATAGATAGATAGATAGATAGATAGATAGATAGATAGATAGATACGAACAGACTGAGATAGATAGATAGATAGATAGAGAAAGAGAGAGATAGATAGATAGATAGGAAACAGACTGTGATAGATAGATAGATAGATAGATAGATAGATAGATAGATAGATAGATAGATAGATAGATGAACAGACTGAGATAGATAGATAGATAGATAGATAGATAGATAGATAGATAGATAGATAGATGAACAGACTGAGATAGATAGATAGATAGATAGATAGATAGATAGATAGATAGATAGATAGATAGATAGATAGATAGATAGATAGGCTGGTATCTGACAAAGAAAATCATTCAGAATATGTTACGAATATTTCTTACATCTGATGTCGCTAAAATGTAAAGTTCCTGCTTTAGCTTTCCATTATTAAAACAAAATTCCCAATGACATGATTTTAATTATTACAATCTTAATTAATCCTGTTGAAATAGAAAAGAACAATAGCAACACGTGTTAGATGTAAAACTGAAAAGAAAAATCATTACAAATGAATTTCTGGATCAAATAATGTAGGAATGTATACACAGTGCGTTCGATCCTGACTGTAAGCGTTGATATGAGAACCTGGTCGAGTGGGAAGACGAGCTCAGCATGAGGCACTATTAGGAAGGGTCTGAAAAACCATAGCATGGGTTGACCCAAGCATTTCTAGTGAAATTTTGTAGACGAAACTGTTTGAAAACCGTCAGCAGTTGTGCAAGCACGAAGTCGCAAGTCATCGTGACCGAGGGTTTAAACGCACTGGCCTTGTTCAACTACTAAATATACGCTCTCTCCAAAAATTGTAAGACCTGCTCGGCATTGTTGCCGTATAAACAAGGTAGAGCTCTTTGGATGTTAAAGAAACGCAAATGTCCCAGTGAAAGGGGTCTGACACGGGATTATCTAACCATTCTAGCAGATGAGCCTACTTTGAAACGGTCAGCCAGCCATAATTATAATCATAAATGTCTGTTAGACTAGAAGTTTGCTGATATTTACACCACGTCGAGACGTTCACTTCTATAGCCACTCCATATAGCACTAACATTAACTGTGTTGATGAACGTGAAGATTAGAGTTATTCGCTTAATATGAATAGTTACCGCAACTAATAACGTTGGTTGACCACGCCTTCTAGAAGCAAAGTATTAACCCTTTCAGCCCTGTGTTCCTGAACAATTTTAACCCTTTTGCCTGACCTCCTGAGTAAAAAAAAAAAAAAGTTTTTTTCTCGCACGTTTTATCACTGATTACTTCCCTGACGGTCCAGGTTGAGACCCTGTACGCTTCAAGATAAAAACGGTCTTTTTTTTTATCCAAAACACAAGGAAAAGGCGCGGACATATTGGTATAAAGTTCGATGACAACAGAATATTAACGGCTTTTCTGATTGGCTCTTCAAAATAAGACAACCAATAGCAAAACACGACGCAAGTGTTTACCCACCGTTCAACCGGTGACTGGGCATTAAGTCATTTTTCTCTACCACTGTTCAACAGGTGGCTAGCGGTGGTCGGGGCTCAAAGGCTTAAGATATGGAAATAAAGTATTAAGAGTTAAAAACAAAGAAAGGAGTGTTAAACTGCAATGTAATATCTAATCTTTTATATGTCAGTGAATGTTCGAAACTTGAAGCGACAGAGATGCATTTCTACCGAAATGATGCTGAGAATACAACAGACTTAACATGTGAGCAACGAGGAAGCTTTAAGAAAAATAGGAACTAAGAGACATACTTTAAATCATAAAGTGGTGGCCTATATTTCAATATAACGAGGAAATGGTCTGAAGAATTTAACACTTACGGGACATATTGAAGGCAAGAGAAGCCGGGGAAAAACAGCGAGTAACCTACCTTACGATTTTGAGTTTGGCATAGCTGGTACAAAAGGATGGTAAAGTGTCAGAAGTTACTTAGGGCAACAAAAAATAGAAAGTTTTGGAGGGCTATAATCGCCGTCATCCTGAAAGAATCGGCACATAAAAAATTAGAACCTGTTGCCAATAACTGCAAACTTGTTATCGATATAAGAAAAAGTTATCGATATAAGGAAAAGAATATGAAGAAAGAATGCCTGGAGAATTTAACACTCGCAGGACATATTGAAGGCAAGCTACATAAGGAAAAAGCGGTTATTGATATAAGGAAAATAATATGAGGAAAGAATTCCTGAAGAATTTAATGCTCGCGAGATATACTGAAGAGAAGAGAAACGGGCAAAAACAGCGAATAACCTATCTCGCGATTTTGTGTGTATGGATGGCAAAACAGGTACAAAAAAATGGATGGTAAAGATTCAAAAGTTATTTTGAGCAACAAAAGACAGGAAGTTTTGGAGAGCCATAATCGCTGACATCCTGAAGGGACACGGCACATAGAAAAAAAAAACAAGACCTGTTTCCAATGACTGAAAACTAGTTATCGATATCAACGTAGGGGAGTTCAAAGAGTGAACTCTGTTCGATTGAACAATGTCCATTTACCACTTGAGCTACAACATTCACTCCTATGTTATTAGACAGTGACTCATTCAAGCCAGTTTCCTCGTCTTTGTTGACTTTATCACAATTATTCAACCGTTGTATCCTCATGATTCCCTCAGATGCTTGTCACGTTCGCTATCCTTCTGGGAATGTTAAATGAAATCCTTTATGTATGTATAAAAGCAACAGATCCTCGTATCAGAAATTCAGACTAAAATTACTCAATTCTCTTTTCAAAACGTTCTAGTTGTTACATTCATTTATTTCTCCTGAAACGGAGAACGTCTCTAAAACTAAACTGCTCTGTGTTAATAATCTGAGAGAACCCCTTTTCTGCTTTCCATCAGTATGGCTGATGCTAACCTCCAGGAGAGTGACTCGTTGCGCCTTCTCGAGTTAATACTGCTGACATAAAGTGGAAAGACTACATTGAATCCATGTGTATGTCTACAGCCAAGGAAGTTGGTCCACTGTGTCATACAAGACAATTTTTCTCTCCTGAATCTATCTTATATATCTATAAATCTACCATTCGTCCATGCGTTGAATATGGCTGCCCCATATAGTCCAGTGTTCCTGTTTCATATTTAGAGATTCTTGATAAAATCCAAAGATTAATCAGCAATATTATTGGTCCTGACATGGCATCTCATCTTCAGTCATTTCCCAACGACGTAAAGTTGTTTCCCTGTGCCTTTTCTATAAATACTTTCATGGCAATTATTCGGGTGTGCTCTTTGCTATTGTTATTTTATTCCCCCTCCCCACAGACAATGAATTATACATATTGGGTCTAGTTAGGACTTTCATAGAGACATTGTGGTATTATGGTGGATGTAGTAAGAAAGGTAAGTAAGAATATGTTGTTTTGGTGTAAGGAGTATTGTGGTATGTTTGGGTCAGTGTTTGTGACTAGTTAAGTTTAAAGTTAAGACAGATGAAGATCGTCCTTTTCCTCATTCCCCTTTTTGGCCTTGTGCCCCATTTTCTGTACATAGCAGAAATAAATATCGCTTTTGCTATGGTAAATAGACTTTATAAATTTAGTTCAAAATGGCAGCCGATGTCCAAAATGATCTCATGTCCTTTGTTAACTGGTGCGAGAGATGCCGTGTTAATTTTAACGCTTTCTTTCCATTAATCATCTAAGAGACCCCTCTCGGCCTTCCGTCAGCATGGCTGATGCTAACCTCCAGGAGAGTGACTCGTTGCACCTTCTCGGATTAACATTCCCTGCTGACATGAAGTGGAAAGACTACATTGAATCCATTACTAGTTCAGCTGCTAAGAAAATTGGTTTGCTGTGTCGTGCTAGGCAATATTGCTCTTCAGAATCTATCTTCCATAACTACAGGTTAATTGAAAAGTAACTCCCTGTTTTATGTATGGTGGACTCTCCCGACTGATTATAATTTTTCCAAGACGGGTGAGTCCATCATACATAAAATAGGGGCTTGATTTCAATCACCCTGTATAAGTCTACCGTCCGCCTATGCTTTGAATATTGCTACCACATATGGTCCGGTGATTCTGTTGTATATTTTGAGATTCTTGATAAAATCCAAAGAAGAATCAGCAATATTATTGGTCCTGGCCTGACGTTTCGGCTTCAATCCCTTTCCAATTGCCGTAAAGTTGCTTCTCTCTATCTTTTTTGTAAATACTTTCATGGTAATTGTGTGGGTGAGCTCCTCGCTATGGTACCTAAACTTTATGAGTCTCATTAATTTACAGTTCAATTAGTTAGTGTGTAACCGTAAGTTCTATGCAAACAGTTTCTTTTCTCGCACTTCTCGATTGTGGAACTCTCTTTCGTCTGCATACTTTCCGACCAACTTTGAGCTTCAAAAATTTAAATGCAATGTCAACCGTTATCTACTGTCTTCCTGATTACTTTTCTATTGTTCTCGCGCCTTCATAATGTTTTCTGTCTTCTAATTCTTTTATGCCCAGTTACGCCGTGTGTATTAGTGGTTTTACTGTCTAGCTTGGGTAGATTCGATTAAAAAACATCAATGAGAAATGACACTGATTAAAAAAACAAAAATCCTCAATGAGAAATGGCTAGAGAATTCAGTCTACCAAGCGATTTAACTCATAGCTGAAACAAATTATCAAGAACTCTAAATATAATTTATTTGCACAAATTGCACGACAAATTTAAATGAAAAAAAAATAAAAAGAACCTCCTCTCCCCAAAATTGAATTATTATGTTTTTATTTATTTATTTATTGTTATTTGTTCAGCGATGTGCGTATGGCGTAGCCATTATCGATACCGGAAATGTAATCGGCAGATTATGTTTGAATTCGATCTGACGTTGCATTCTCGTCATCATTATTTTTGTTATCATTTCCTTGATTTCCATTGTACTTCCGGGTACCAACCAGAGACCTAAGGCCAGAAATGGCTTCAAGGCATCTTCCATTCATCATTTTTTTTTTTGTAAGAAAAAACGGAAAAGACCTAAGATCACACACATTTTACATTGATAAAGACCTTCGCAGATATGAGCTGTACTTATGAGAACATTTTTGTATTTCTTTAAGGTATGACCTAATAGTGATGACTTCAATGAGTTTATCAGAACCTTTTACAATCAAACCGAGGGCTCCAACTACAACAAGAATTATTCATGTTTTCATGTGCCAAATTTTTTCACTTCAAAATACGTTTATTTTGATAGATTTTGAAGTTCTTCAGAAATACATTACAGTCTGCAGGAACTGTCATCTCAATAAAAAAACGCACACCCTGTTTTGTTTTTTTGTTTGTTTTTTTTCATCTTTCGTCTCTATGTCTGGATGATTAGCTTTGATTGTTCTGCTTTTGCGTATTGTAACAGGTCCTATGTTTGTAACCGAGTCTGGGTGATGTTAGTACCAATTTCTTGCCGTTTCCTTCCTGTAAAAGTTGCAGATTTTCCAGTGCAGGTATTGGCCCACTCTGTCATGCCGAGTTATTCAGTGGATACTAACACTTTGCAACCTGATACAAAACAAATTTTACAGTATGTGAGCTTGATAATTTCTTATTAGCAAGCATTGATCCTGTGCAGCAAGAATAAAACCTTCAATTTCAGCTTTTAATCCCGCAATACGTAACAACTGATGGGTATGGAGTTTACTTTCATCAGATTGTTTGGTACGGGCAGAAAGGTAACCAAGAAGAGGTTTACCTTGCAATCGTATTTGCATTTGGTTGATTGCATTTGTTTTTGCCTTCGTTTTTAGGTTCTTTGACGCTGCAGTAGGTGGATTACGGTTTACTTGCTCTTTTTCATTCATTTTAAATTCCTTTTTGAACTTGTTGCCAAATGTCCTTTCAATGCGCCTATCAGAAAAATTTCCAAGGGTCCCAACCACAACTGGAATTACTGATGTTTTCATGTGTAATATTTTTTTAGACTTCCACTTCAAGATTCTTGTATATTGATAGTTTTTTTGAAGATATTCAAAGATACATTATAGGCTGCAGGAACAACCATATCAATAAGAAAGCACATTCTATGGTTTTTGATCACTATGTCTGGGCGATTATCTTTCAATGTTCCCTCTCTCTGTATTGTAAAGTTCCATATAATTGTTACATGTTATATGTCTGTAACCGAGTCTGCTTCCTTCTGATAACAATTGGTGATTTTCCAGTGCAGATATTGACACAATCTGTTTTGCAACCTGATACAAGATGATGTAGTGTTTGTAAACATTCATAACAGAATCTGCATTTGAACTCAACACAGTTTTCAGTATCTTGTTTTGGTACGGGCAGAGAGGTTTATCTTGCCATCATTTCTGCATTTGGTCCATTGTATTTGTTTTTACCTTCTTTTTTAGGTTCTTTGACACTGCAGTCGGTGTATTATTGTTTACTTGCTCTTCTTCAGCCACTTGTTATTGTTATTATTATTATTGTTGTTGTTGTTTCTAGTTGTCAATGTGCAATACTCAATGAAATTGGACAGAAACACACAAAAAATATATATATATATATATATATATATATATATATATATATATATATATATAGTGTCATCCACAGACAGACTGTTTCGCAGCTCTTCAGTGTGGCTAGACGTCCGATTACTTCAAGCCGGGATCGAAACCCGACCGTTTTTACATCAGTCAGATATCCCCCCCTTAGGCTATCGTCGCACGGCAGAGAAAAAAGGAAAATTTTAACGGTTTTTTTCTATGCGAAATACGCCAGCGGCCTGGAGAACTCAATTCGTACTTGAAGAGTAATGCATTAATAGCAGTAGGAAATGCTGTTTTTTTTTCATCTCCTTTCTCTCGAGAACTTAAACGGATTTTCCTAGAGCATATAGCGTCATCCACAGACAACTCACATTCACAGCTCTTCAGTGTGGCTAGACGTCTAGCTACACTGTGGCATATATATATATATATATATATATATATATAAGCAAGTGTAAATGGATATAAATCCGACAGCGTGACCATGTTAGACGGAAGGCTGATCATTTTTAAAATTTTCAGTTATCTGTTCTGAATAAGACTTGTGTTTTTATGTCCATCGTATTTGTCATATTGAACTGAATTGTATTTTGATGAATATTGTCTTGAAAAGGTTTATTAAACCGAAACGTCAGACGTCGACATTTCTTTCATTTTAACTACATTTAAGGATTTTTGTTTGTTTTTTCAAAATTTCTTCATATATATATATATATATATATATATATATATATATATATATATATATATATATATATATATCCCCACAGAGACCCACATACAACACAGATAAAACACGCACATCATCAAATCAAGAAAAGTAATGATGTTAAAATACGTTTAAAATCGTCAACGTGCAGCAGCGTTCATTTTTCACGGGGCGCAATGATAAAAGCTGTCCTTCAAGCACTTTTCCTAGAAGTAATGCATCTAAAACATCACCTTGAGATTTAACAGATCAAACAAGTGTTAGCATGGATACTGCTGTCTTTCATTATGTTTTCTGCTCTGCTGCGACAGCGAGAATTAGAAATAGCCTTCAAGGAGGGTGGCAAGCAGCCAATTATTTTCTGAGCAATGCCTCTGGAAGGCCATCCTGTCCAAACAGTGATGCCCGTCGCCAGAACACTCTCAATAAAGAAGCGATAGAAAGTTGTCAGCGGCTACCTTTATAAATTATTTTTTCTGGGAATCTTCAGTAGATAGAGTCGCTACTGCGCCATCTTGGCTATCGCAGAGATATTGCTAGTCCAGGAGCGATCACTAATGGCATTGAGAGAGGCATGAATCGTCTTTCCCTAGTTATAAGTAAAAAGTATGGGACCTCGTGCACAGTTTTAAATCCAAAAATCTTCTGTGAAAAAGAATGAGAAGAGAATGGGTTTAAACCAGTGATATTCTTTTTTATTTCTTCTTTTTCTATGTGCCACTTCCCTTCAGGATGTAAGCGATAATGGCTCCCTACTTCCTCTTATCTGTTGTCGTTCTTAGCAATGTTTGCCATCCTTCCCATCCTCCGTTCCGCTATCCTTTCACACAAGCACGCCAGGTAGTTGACCCGCTGACTTCTCCTGTCCGTTTTACCTTCGATATTCCCTGTGAGTGTTAAATTCTCCAAGCCCACCTCTCTCATTGTGTCCTAGAAATTTCAGCTCTCTCTTTCTCGTTCTGAGTATAAGTGTCCTTTCATTTCCCATCTCTCTCCCCCCCCTCTTTCTATTAAAATATAAATAAACAAGAAAAATAGGGTAAAATACCTTTGCATTCCATAAATGAACTCTTTAGGTCTACTAGGCAGAGGTGACGGTTTCTGTTAGAAATATCTTTCAGAGCCGTTCCTGTTCGACCAGCTAGAAAGCCATATTCCAGATTTCAATGAAATATATCATTTCTTTACTTCTTTCCTATCTTACGAGGTGGAAAACGGCAATAACTCATTTGAAATCATCTCACGTGCCTTCTGGGAATGAACAGTCCTGGGATGAATAGCGATCGACTTACAATACCTGGCATTCGTTACTGATCACCCACCTGAATACTGATTAGGTTCGATGCTGTTTACCTTCAGTCATCAGTTGGAAAGCAGTGCCTTCAGAATGATTTAACTATGTCTTTTTTAAAACCCTTTTCAGTAGAGGTAACAGTATTTTCTTTTTACTACTGTTCTCTGAACTAATAACACAGTTTTAAAGTAAAAGTGATTTCTCTAATTTCTGTCTGAGTTATCATTATTTATACTATTTATATTCGGACTATTGTCCTCTTCTTTGTTGTTGTTATCACAACGTTTTGGCCGTTGTACCCTCCGGCCTTCCCCAGATGTATATTGATCTGACTAACCTACAGGCAATTCTGAAGTGAACCATTACTTAATTTACGTGAGTAAACTGTTATCGTTCCACTGTCCAAGTAAACACTGCTCGACTTCGGGATTGAACCTCATAACCTCAACGTCGCCAAATTCACGCACCAACGCTGACCCATTGTCCATTAGGAGACAGTACTATAAATGAGAACTATACAATATCACTAGATATGGGCAGTGGAACCAGAATCTACCCTTGTAGATTAAATAAAGTGTTCAGTTCAGAATTCCCTGTAGATTACCCTGATCGATATACACCCGAGGAAGGCCGGACAGCACAATGACAAAACGTTTTGATAACAACAACAAAGATGAGGACAATAGTTCGAATATAAATAGTGTAAATAATAGTTTGTTTGTTGATTTCCTCGGTCTTTTCTCTATCAACGTTAATGTCATGCCAGTGTTATCAGGTAATAGGACAGTGGTCTGAAAGAATTAAACCCATGCTTTTCCCAAGAGAATTATTGCTAAATAAATATTAGCAACACAAAGCTAAATTCGAAATCAATTCCGTTATCCTTGCTCTTAACTGTCAAGTCTATTAAATGTTTACTAAAATTGGCTTGAAATGTTGGTTACTTAGTAAGGATCGTACTTGTTATGACAGTAATTGTCTAACAGACTAGCTTTCCAATCATTAAACCGTGCCGAGGCGTCATAGTTCTTATTTAACAAACCAGTCGGTGGTCCTACCCAGACATTAATATATAATCAAGATTTTCTGCCCTTTTTATCTTAACCCTGCTCGTGGGAACCCATGTTAAAACAAGATTTTTTTTAAGTGTAGGACAAGTATTTGCCACTCCTTATAACCCTTTGCTTTTTTCTATTCTTTGTGGAGCCCATTGCCTTCTCACGTTTAATAATTGTACATATTTGTACACATGTCTCTCGCGTTTATTTTATGAGGATGAGTATTAGGGTTAGGTATCGTGCTCATCCAGTAAACCTGCTAGTGATCTCAAAACTTTGCCAATATAAAATTTGATTCGTTCTAGTTACAATATGCTCCTGGATAGGTCGAGATAATCATTTACACCTACATTCAGGTACTTGTAAAAGTATTCATGTACTTGTAAAATTAAAAATTCTATGTGTGTGCGCGCGTATACATGTGTGTGTTTTTAAGTGTGTACCAACGGTGGTGATGTTATTTGCCTTGTCCATAAAGGAAATCTTACAATCTTCGGTCATTAAAAATTAATCTTTTGTATTTTGGGACGACCTCTAAATAAATCGAGAAATATACAAAGTTGAATAATATGTAACTACCTTTACGTAGATTCGAACACCGATGACTCGTTCGAGAGATAAATTCCCCGCAGTTTCTGATATTGTTAGAGAGACAGATTCCACATGTACCTGAAAGTGCGAACGACATGGGTCAGAGGAAAATTGTGTTCCGTCCATCCTCTTAGTGGGGATTAGCCTGCTTGTTTGAGAAATCAGCATTCGAAATTCTAGCATAACGGAATAAAATTCTAGTGTAACGGAATTAAATTTTCAAATAACACACACACACACACACACACACACACACACACACACACACATATATATATATATATATATTATTAAAAAGAAGAGAGGTGCCGCAAACGTTTTTGG